>PVHY01001048.1:0-177639 GCA_004024945.1 Uropsilus gracilis | reverse complement strand
TAAAGAAAAAGGCAGAAACCAAATGGTTTCACTAATGTAAAGGATATAGGGGAAAAAAATAAATAAATAAAAAATAAAAGCCTTGAGGAAAGTCAAAACAAGCTAAGCACCAAAATGAAAAGCACAACTATGAACAGGAGGGAAAGGGGGGGGAGGGAGGGGAGGGAAGGGGGGGCAAACCCTTGAGATTACAAAGTTGTGAAATATATATATAAATACAAAAATTAATTTATAAAAAAAAATACAAGTTTCTAAAATATTAAAAATAGATCTACCATATGACTCAGCAATTCCACTCTAGGTATCTACCCAAAGAACGCAAAAGCACTAACATAAAGAGATATGTGCATTCATATGCTTGCTGTTCCCTTATTTTCAAGAACCAAATTGTAGAAACACAACAAGTTATGGTTGTAAGTGAAATAAACAAAAGTAGCTTATCTTCAAAAGGTAGAAACAAAAAAATATGTTTAAATAATGAGCAAGATAGACAGGATACCATTAATCTTGTTTCTGGACTTATTTTTTCCCCTTTGGAGAATGTCTTTACAAAGGAAGAATTACCCAGGGAGAGTCCAGACTCTGCTAAGTTATTAAAAATTAAGTGGGTTTATATAAAGTTCATGTAACAGAATATTTTGTGGCAATGTAGTGGAGTTGGGTCTGGGGATCTAAAACTCATATTAAAAATTTTAAAAACTGATCTATCACAAATTTTATATATGGTTTATCAAATTCACAACCATTTACTTTTAATAATGCTTGAAAGTAATGCAGCAAGCTCTGTAGTCATGAATAATTTAAATTTGTATTTACATGTCTAATCATTTCTGTAAAAAAAAAAACTAGTGAAATTCAATGTTAGGTTGACTGTTTCTCTGATTTCCATGTAAACTATGAACATTAGTAAATTTGTCACTAACTGCAGTATTTAATTACTGAATATTTCTACATTTTTTGTATTACCCTTAGAAACTTAATTGGAGGAAAATTTTTGTGATGATCTAATACTTGGCTCCTCTGACATACTGGAGTAGGGGTTACCTTTTAGATTGTAATAAAACTAAAATTATTTAGGCAATAATGAAACCTTTTCAATTATATTATTTTAAATGCACATTTTTTTAGCTTTTGTTGTTAATAACACCATTTTCACAGCTAAAAACACTTCCCCTTGTGTTTTGCTCATTGTATTTGGCATTTCTATTTAGATAAGATTTCATTTAATTTAGTTGAGATTCCTGTTCTCTAAAGAAAACAGGTCTGGGAAAATGAGAGGGGTATAACATAACTGTCCTTAAGATTGTGGAACTTGAGATGATAAAAACAAGAGATCAATTATCTTTATAAGCCTCTACCTTTCTTTCAGAAGGATAGAAGATGGAGGAGAAAAGAAAAACAAAGCTTTTGTGGTGTGAGAAGATAAATATACCTGTCTGAGTAAAAGTAGGATTCAGCCTTTTGGAGAAGATGGAGTCCCAGCTATAGGATGATAACCCAGACAGGGAGAGAGAGTCAGACTGTGGCCCATGAACAGCATCCCGGGCTGGTGAGAGATTTATGATATCTGAGAGTGGCCATGGGACGCCTTTGGGAGTGGTGTTGGCTGCAGCAGGACAGAAAAGCAGAGAAGCCATGAGGTTTTATTGTAAAACAGGCAGTGGTCTGGGGCAGTTGAATTCATGAGCCTTAGCATGCATGAGCTGATGGTATGTGCTGAAGGAGTCTAAAGAGTTTGGAGATTTGAACTTTGTGTTGAAGCTTATTTTATCTAATTTGATTTAGATGTCTTTGGAGATGCTGTGAGTGAGGTTCGAGAAGATGGACCTGATGTTGATTCCTGTACGTTGGAGCTTTTCTACTGCCTAAAGTTGAGATGGACACAGAAAGAAAAAAACACCATATCTTGGATCATGTGTTGGTGTTGGAGGGGTCTTGCCATTAACATAAGTTGATAATGGACTGGTTTGGTACTTGCCACTAACATAATTAATGATGACTAAGAACAAAAAGGAGGTACTTCCCTGTTGCTTTGGACTTGGTGCTTGCCATCAACATAGTTGATACATACATTGATAAGCAGGTACTCCCTTGCTGATTTCAAACTGTAACTTTTCAAGATTAGAATTCATAGAAAGGTGAAGGAGGAAGGAAAGCAAAGTCTTTGTGATGTGAGCTGATTGACAAGGCTGTCCCCAGAAATCCAGGAAACAAAATTAAGGAAGTAAAATAGAGTTGGGGATAAAGAAGAGGATCAGTCATTTTCTTTTGGGGAGAAGGAAGATGTGAGTCTGGCCCATGGTCTTGGCCTGGACTAGTGAACTCATGACTTTGCATGCATAAGCCAAGTGTGCACGCTGAAAGAGTCTAAAGAGTTTAGAAATTGGAACTCCTGTGTGGAATTTTCCATACCTGGTTGGCTTAGATGTTTTTGGAGTGGCCCTGAGTTAGGCCTGAGTAAATGGACTTTGCTGGTTCCTGAATCTCAGGAAAAAGTAAAGAGGATACAGCAAGAAGAAGAAAACATCACGCTTTTAACTTCATGCTTGGTAAAGCTGAATCATGCCCAAGATGGAAAAGAAGAATGCCCTGCATTTGGAATATGTGCTGCTGATGAACTCTATATGATTGGGCATGTTGTGAGATGAACAGGGACTAAAGGATTGAGAGTTTGAACAAAGGTGGGGTAACAAGAGGTTTTGCATCGTTATCTTGTACACATTTATGCAATCACTTTGTTTAGTAATGAATAGTCTGTTCATTTTAAAAGTCTGTTCTGGCTTCGGAAATTATTGTGAGATGGCTGCAGATGGCAAATGAAGTTTAAATGTCCTAGGACTGAAGTGTTAAATGTCCTAGGACTGCAAACAAGCTGTAAGTATAAACTGCTTTGAATGTTGTTTTTTTTTTTTTTTTTTTTCTGTAGTCTGAGCCAGGACAAGCAGTGAGGTGGGTAGCAGGTACTTGAATAACAAAGATATGGAGTTAGTGAAAACTTAGGTGTTAGTATAAGCATTTGCCCAGCTTGCAATAGATTTGAGTTTATGTTAGGAAACTTGGGAAAAGGATTTTCAGTAAAAAGTAAAGAGCCTGCCTCTCCCAATAACATTTGAAGGAAGTCAAAACAGATGCCAAAGGAGGAAAGAAGAATGCCCTCTTTTTGGATAAGTACTTTTGAACTCTTATTAGACATGTGATGAGGTAACCAGGGACTAAAGGACAGTTTTGAATGTGTGGTGGGGTAACTGGGTTTTTCATGTTTGTTTTGTAGCACATATAATGGGACAAACTGGAGTTTTACAGGCTTATCTTGTATATATTTAGGTAATCACTTCCTTATTTGCTTACTTAGTAATAAAGTTTGATCACTTTAAGAGATTGGTCTGGTTTTGTGATTGCATAGGGAGACTGTAGGCTGAGAAAGAAGCTTGAAGGGAGCTGGCAAGAGATGGGTCTAAAAATAAAAGCTTTTATTTTTATTTTTTATTTTTACTTTTTTTTTTTTTTCAGTATAGGATGAAAAGGGCCCAGGGGCAAGCAGAAGGTATCTAAATGGCAAACAAAATATGTGTGGAAACTTAAGAGTTAATAAAGGCCTTTGCCCCTTTGTATCAGATTAAAAGGTAAGTTTTTCTCTGTTTTAGTAAAGCTTGTAAAAGGATTTTTTTTTTTTTTTAGTAAAGTCACTCATGGTCCCTTAGGGCAGGCAGACATGTAAACACTATGTGATGAAATGTGTACATAAAAGACAATGAAAAAAGGAAGCGTTACAAAATTGACCTACCAAACCAAAACATACGAGAGAAATCTGATTATAAAATTGAGGCTACCAGAGGGGGAGGATGGGTGGCAAAGACGGAGGCAGGATTAGACACAGGTGTGCAGTTTGGTACCACAAACTTGAAGAGGTGGGATCTCATTTTTCTGAATTATACACATTGTTGTAAACCAACATTACCCTACTTTTTAAAAAAAAATGATTTAGAAGCAAAATAAAAGGAGTTTGCATTTCATGAAATGACAACTGAACCAAATCTCTAAGACAGATGGGAGCTTTCTAGGTGAACAAGAGTTTAAAAGGCATTCAAATCAGTGAGACAGCACACTGCAATTAGAGAACTAGATGTTGCTAGAATAAAGATGTGCCAGGGGATCTGGCTGAAAAGGCAAGCTAAAAAGAAGCCAGGTCACAAAGATCTTGAATTCAAAACAAAGGACAAGTTTGAGGTTTATTCTGAGGAATCACATGAACACTTTGGGTATGGAACTAGAAGAATAAAATCTGGAGTCTTTGATTTATGAGTTGAATTTTAAAAGAGAATACATTATATAGAGCTTGTGAGTCAGAGGAGAAACTAACTCTTCTGAGCACCATCATTTAAGAAGCAGAGAAAGAAACAAGAGCCCACAGAGGAGTTTTTAAATGAGCAGTAAGAAGGCAAAAAGGAAAGTCAGAGACACACAAAAATGGGGTTTTAAAGAGGAAGTCTCTTAACTCCAGGTTATAATGCTAACTGTTAAATATTCCAGGACCTCATCATGTATCATACACACCAATCCAGGGAGCTGCTGACTTATTATCATCATCCTTACGTTGTAGTTGAGAAAACTGAAACACAAAAAGGCTAAGCAACTTGCCAAAGTCACACAGCTATTCTAGTGGAAACTGGGTTTTAAATCCATGAAGTCTGGCCCCAGAGCCTCATTCTCCAAATATGCTACACTGCTTCCCCTAACATGAATAGTTGTTCCCTCTGAGAGTCATAAATGGTTTGAATTAAGTCAGGAGATATTTCTGACATAAAGAGTAGAAAATATGAATAGTCATCTAAAATGCTAAATATTCTCCCTAATATCAGCTGCATCAATCACTGCATTTATTGAATTTCTACTGTGTGCCAGTTTGTGTCATTTTAAAACAACTGATTCTGGTATTGCAGTTGTAGGGCCAGGATCTTTGTGAAATTTGCACAAAAGGTTATTTTTATAAAAACAAAACTAAAATGATTCCCTGGTATCCAGCCTGCTGGTAGTAGAATCCTAAGTTAATTGATTCTATAAAAACCCACAGCTTAGCAGCCAAATATATTCATCTGAGAAATAACTGAACAATTCACGGTAGAATCAAGTGATGTGGCAGATACAGGAAAAACCAGCTGGTAATAGTTTACTTCACAGCCTATCTATGACAAACCAGACAAGTTTTACCTGATTCTTGTCACTGTGGCCAACCAAGATTGATTTGGGGAGGGTTTTCTTTTTTTGGGGGGAGGGCATATATATATATGTATGTATGTATGTATATATATGTATGTATGTGTGTGTATGTATGTATTCAACAAATACTGATGCAAAATCAGCTTTCCAAATCTCTGGCTATCTCCAGGTATCAGCTCACTCTTCCAAGGGGCTTCCACCCAGCCTGGCCACTAGAGTTCCTCTCATGTCTCTCACTTCCCAAAGTCTATCACCCCCAGTCACTGCTCCTTTCTTTTTATCTCCTTTTTTCCTCTTGCACCCCCTCCCCTCCTGAAAACCAAAGGCTCCAATTTCCCTTCACACATTCTTTTGATAATTCATTTTCTCTTCCCCATTCCAGTCTTGAAACAATAGCTCTTGGGTGCTGTTTCGCAGATTCACCAAGGCTGCTTAAGATTTACAACAAAGTAAAAGAAGGAAGTACCATTACCCAGTTAAGGCCTCTGTGTTTTTCAGATACAGTTAATGGCAATGACTAAGTTTTATGAATACATAACACTGCCCACATTGGGGTCACGGCTTCACTATTAGTGTGAACAGAATGCAACATAATGTCATAACATTATTTATTTGATATTTGTTGCAATAAACTTCAGAATGAGCAATGATATACTAAATTTTTCTGTTTTAGTAGAAGATGGAGCTATCCATGTTTAAACTTTATTGCCTTCTTTTAACAAGTTAGAATCTCATCAGTCTTCCCAAAAAATCTTTTTAGGATCAGTTTGAATCCCTGCTACTGCTACCTGGATGTCTTCCCTGAATACATTACATAAATCTTCTAAAACTGTTTCCTCATCTATAAAACATCTTCCCATAACTTTTGTAAAGAAATACATGTATTAAGCACCAAGTATGTGCCTCATTTAGCATAAAACTTGACAACATTTCTCTTGTTCTCCTCTGACCTAATTGATCCCAACTTCCTTCTTGATGTACCTGCTTCTGTTGGATTCTTTCATCATTGCTGATATATTAAAAGATTCCTTCGTATACAGGGATTGCACTGGAAGGAATCATGCTAGTAGAAATAACCAAAAAGAAAAAGAGAAATACCAGATGGTCTCACTTATATGTGAAATATAAGGGAAAAAAAAAAACAAAAGGACAAGAAAAAGTTAAAATTAATAACCAGACAAAAGAACTAAAGCAAATGGTAAGGGAGGGAGAAGAAGGAAAGATAAAATGAGGATCAGGGGAGGGGTGAGCACAATATATATATGTACATATATATATGTATGTATGTATGTATAATCAATTAGAAATGATTTTTTAAAAGTTAACCAAATTTTTTTTAAAAAAAGATTGCTCTGCTGGCTCTTCCTTCCATCTCCAACCTTAAAATAATCAGATTCCTTTAAAGGCACAAAATTAAGTACTCCTCTATTTTTATCTTTCAACTCTCTCACTATCACTAGGTCTCTTAGCAGGTCTCACAAGTTGCCTTCTTGCCAACTGACCAGCCTTGGTCTCTCCAGCTAGTTTCAGACTCATCTAAGACTTTCTCCCTGATAACTCCCCATGGAGGTCTCGCAGACATCCAAAATCAACATGCTCAAAATTTTTATTCTGACTCTAACCCACAAGCCAGCCTAGATCTGCCCCTTCGCCAAACTTCCTCATTTCAGGAAAGCTCCACTATTGGCCCAGCACCTCAAGCCAACAGCTGATTAACTGATTCTGCTCTTTGCTTACTCTCCAACACTAACCAATCATACAGACCTGTCAGTCTTCTATCAAGACTATCTCTATGTTCCCTTTGAAAATCTGAACATCTATAAGAAGGTTAGGTTTAGAAGAACCAATAGATTTCAAAAATCTATAAGAAAGTATGTTTTAGATATTATTTTCAGTGAAAGATTTGAATACATATTAGGGGTCTCATGCACAGCATGGTAGTTATAGTTAATAATGCCATATTGTATACTTGGAAGTTACTACAAGAGTAGATCTTAAAACTTACCACATAATTTTCAGCTTTGTAATTATCTGAGGTGATAGATGTTAACTTATTGTAATAATTTCACAATGTATAAAATCATGAACAATCAAACTTATACAATATTTTGTGCCAATTATATCTCAATAAAAGTGGTAGTAAATCTAAATGTTCTCACCATGAAAATAATGAAATTATAATTATGGTAAGTGATAGGGATTTTAACTAATCCTACTATGGTAAGCATGTCACAATATACAAAGGTATCAAATAAATAAATGCCTTTCCTTAGGGCTTGGAGAGGCAAAGAATATGGCACAATATCCATCCAATGTCAAGTTGAAGAATAGTCATTAGCAAAAGTCCTCCAAGCAACCCTCTCTAAAAATTTCTCATTGGCCATCAATATCTATTTATTATAGAGGTGACACATTGCCTACTCTCTCTCCTCTTATCGCCCATCTTCCTCCTTCTCTGCTCATCTTAACATGTATCCATTCTTAAACTGTGTAGGCTACTTTTACAGCATATCAATTGGCTATCTGATTTATTTCCCCCTCTAATCCATGCAAGTCTACTAGCAACTACCTACCAAGTGATTTTCCCAAACAAAGCACTTTCATCCTTCAAAAGAACTCAAAATTTGGCTACTAGTTACAGAACTAAAATAATTCTGATTCTTGTAGGCAGGAATTGAGTTCTTATTGTGGATGGAAGTGTCTTTATTCAGAAGATTGGGGAGGGGGGACTGATTTATTTTCTTTCATAAAATATTGTATTATGAAAGCTTTTTATAAAATTCTTGATGTATGGATTTTCTAAAAATCAAAAACAGAAGCAAACAGGCATGTCTGGAGAGGTGAATGTAGGGAAGCATGCTTATGAACATTAAATATGTTACCGACATGATCTTCACCTTAAGAAGAGGACTGGAGTCAATGGATGTATGCATACAGACCCTTTGAAAACAGAGACAAGACAGTTATAGGATAAATGAGTTGGTAAGGCTTTTTCTGCCATTAGTTTCTATGACCAGCACCTGTGGTATTGCACCCTCCCCATGATTGCACATGCCTGTTGCACTCACACCTATGGTTATGAGTGAGCACACCTGTGCCCAGAAGGAAAGGATAAAAGGAATGCTTCACCCTGGGGGGGAAGGAGTAAAGCACTGGTAGAACACTAGACAGGAAACCACAAGAAAACCATCCCCCCCTACTCCTGCTGCCCAGCCTGCCTGCCTGGTATGTCTGCTTACCTGGTTCACTGAGGGTGATAGGGGGTACCTACCCCCTGGGTGCAATTGTCCCCTGTTGTTTGGGAGTGCAAATTTCAAGGAGAACATTCTAAAATGTGGGGATGGTCTTGATTAGCCTTTCCTTTCAGAAAGATACAAGGGGGAGGAAGAAGGAAAAGGGTTTTTTTCTTTGTAATGTGATAACTCAGAAGATTGTTACTGGAAGGCAGGAAATAACATTTGAAAATATAAATATTGGTTGATAACAAAGAGAGGGATCAGCCATTTTGGGGAGCAACTGATTTGGGGGGTAGCATTCTGGGGAGAAGGACAATGTAAGTCCAGGCCATGTGACCAAGGCAGGCAGCCCAGCCAAAGGCCCAAACCTGTGGAGAGGCCATGAGGATGAGGAGGCCTTGATGAATCTGCTGTTGGTTCTTGTTCTTTGGAGTTTCTTTCTACCACCTGAAGTGAAGAGGACACAGCAATGAGGAGACAGTGGCATCTTCATCTACCTGCTTGGATTAAACATGCCAAGGAGAAGAAAGAATGTTTTTTTTGGAGTACACTATGATGAAATCTGATTGGTTGGACATTGGTGAGATGATCAGGACTAAGACTGAGGTTTTGGACTATGTTGAAATGATAGGGGTTTTCTTATATGTTTCTTTTGTGTTTAGTAATTAGGTAAACCCTTTGTTACAAATAGTCTTTTTTAAAGTAAGAATCTGTTCTGGCTTTGAAAATAATTGTAAGGGGCTATAGATGACAAGAACTCACAAGTTTGAATGTCTTTAGACTGCAGGAGTTGTAAAAGTCACATTTGAGGCCAAGCAGCTGTGAGTTCAAAATGTAGATCTATCTTTTTTTTTTCCTCCCTGCAGTAAGGTTGGGAGAAAGAGAGCTGAGAGAAGCTGGTAACTTGCACTTGCATAACAATAATAAAAAGTCAGTGAAAATGCAAGTTGACTGCTTTAAGTCTGCTTCTTAGGGAGAAGCTGGAAGAGGAGGATTATTCAGTTATTGGTTATAGTTAAAAAGTCTCTCTAATCTGATTTCAAGAGAACATTAATACCTATAAAACCTACCAAATTCTCCAACATTCCTCTTTAGATGCTAAACCAATGATGGGGTTGCTTGCAAAACAGCAGTCAACTGCAAACCAAGGAGGAATAACTCCATTTTTGGTTTCCAGCCTTTAGAACTGAGAGGCATAAAGTAATGAGAGAAATTTTGGATCTGTTTTGCTATCCTAAGAAAGTAAAGGCTACCGGGGGCCAGTGGGGCAATGGACAACATGCGTCTGATTATGAATCAGAAGTGAAGACGCATATGAAAGCATCCCTGGGTACACAAGTAATTATTATAAGTGTCCAGTTCAAACTACTCTGAGATGGAACCTCCAGATATGTGCATAATCATGACCGGACTTAGAGACTTGAGTAATAGCTGATGCTAGAATACAAATGAGCTGTTCTGTGATACCTAGCAATTTTCCAACTCTCCTAAATAAAGCCTTTAATAAAAGGCTGATCTATGCCTTGAGTTTAATGGCCGGGGTGGGGAGGGGAGGAATACACAAGACCTCTTATACAGTGCCCTTAGCTATCACTTGTAGTACAGAAGGGTTCCTTGCAAAGGCTCTATCAGCAGTTTGCCAGCACAAGATTCTTGTGCCTTTGTCCCTCATGATGCACACACTCACCTTCCCCAATTTGTTCCCCACCAGGACTCTTGCAGTTTGCTCAGCATTGCCTTAAACTCCTGCCCTAGAACACATTATTGATTGAGACCCAACAATCATGGAGCTCAGTGCTGACCATAGTTCATCATCTCCCACGCCACCGATCATCTCCCACACCTCCGCTGTGCTTGGGATGCCCTGCTGAGATCTCGCTCAATCCACCACTCACAAATCCATCAAAATTACCATCAGCTGTGCTGCTGCACTCTTCAAATCACTCTCTCCAACCCTGACTCACTGCTAGCCAGAACATCTGCTTCCTGCATTCTGTGCTCCCTTCTGGGACTCAGCTTCTCCTAAAGTTACTGATTAACCTCCCTCTACTCGCATATCAGTCCCTAGGCAATCCCTAAACAGATCTGCTTCTCCCAACCTCTTTTAGAATTTCATGCTCGAAAGTATCCTTCTTTGGAGAGTCTATGTGCCACCAGATTAACCCCAGGGTCATTTCCTCAGATAATCTGTTGATAGGGGACACTTCTCTAGGCCAAATCCAGCCTGCACCTGATTTTGTAAATGAAGTTTTATTGAAAACCATCAGACTGATTCATTTTCCTGTTCTCTATGGTTTCTTCTCATCAGAATGTCAGGCTTGAATAATTTGACACACTGAGACCTCAAGGCACAAAAATGAAAATATTTAGTTTTTGGACGTTTGCAGGACATTTGCAGTAAAAGTTTGTTGACCCTGCCACAGATGAAAGAATGGAATACTGTTAATCTTCAACTGAGCTAGCATTTTTTGAGGAGAGCCCTCTTGGCTCAGCAACCCTGCCTGCCAAAATAACAAGAAAAAAGAATCCAGGATATAACACTGTTCTAGCAAATGCCTATGACAATACAGGTTACTTTGCTTATGAAACCTAAATAAACAGAATATAAGCCTGAACAGGAACAATAAGCCCCAAACTGGGACTCATGACTGTCCCTGGGGGAAGGGGACAAAAAGCACTCAGAGAGGGATAGAGAGGATTTTAACTGTATTTATAACAATGGTTTCTTAGACCAAATAGTAATTTACAAAGGGGTTCATCTCTCTGCTCATGCTACATGCCTTCAAAACCCAGATCTCCCCTTCCTCTCTTCTCCAAACCATTGGTGGTTTAACCACATGGATTGTATCAAAGAGCTGCCTTCCAATGCTGTGGTCAATAGGAAGCTCCAGTTGGTCTCAGACCAGAAGTGAAGTCATGGTATTTATTTCCACCAGCTTCCTGCAAACTGAATATGACCTGTGGCTGGAAGTCACAGCTCCCATTAGAAGGTCTGCACACAACCCCCTCTACCTCCAGTAACTGCTCCCTCCCCCAGTCTTTTGTCTTAGTTATCTAGACTGTATAATAAGGCACCTCCAAATTTAGCAGCTTAAAACAGCAAACATTTATTCACTCACAGATTCTAAAGCCCCTGACTATAGGTCACTCACAAGGCTGTAATCAGATGGCAACTGGAGACACAACTGAGAGTGGATCCACTTCTAACTCACTCACATGGTGCCACAGATTGTGGACTGAGGCATCTTTCAGTTTCTTGTTATGAGGACCTTTCCTCAGGAGCTGTGACTGTCCCAACTGGTTTCCTTAGAGCAAGTGAGACAACAAGCAAGACAGAAGTCAGAACTTTTGGAACTCAGAACTCCTCCTTACTTGCAATATGTTTTGATCATCAGAAGCAAGAGATAGATTCAAAACACACTCAAGATGAAGGAAATACATTCCTCCATGCTGAGAATGTGAATTGATGCAGTCACTATGGAAAAGAATATGGAAATTCCACAGAAGAAATATATGATCCAGTTATTCCACTTTTAGATAAATTTATTGAAAGAACAAAGAAATGCTAACTCAAGAACATGCACCTCTATATTCACTGCAGTACTGTTTACAATAGTCAAGATAAGAAACAATCTAAGAGGGCCCGGCACAGTGGCTCGTGCTTGTAAGCTTCAGCCTATAAAGCGGCCGGGGCTAGGGATCGCGGTTCGAGTCCCGCCTGGGGCCCGTGTTGAGACCTAGTTCCAAAAAAAAAATAGCTGGACATGGTGGTGCGCGCCTGTAATCCCAGCTACCTGGGAAGCTGAGGCTGGGAATTATTTGAGTCTGTGGTACCCTGGGCAATGAGAGCCTGCGGTTCCATGGGCAAAAATAGCAAGACCTAGTCTCAAAAAAAAAAAAAAAAGAAAGAAACAATCTAAGGGTCCATCAATCAATAAAGAATCAAGAAGACAGGAGATACATGTCCACAGACATACACAAACACACACATGCACACACAAGCACATCATAATACTACTAGATTATAAAAAAATTAATGAAATATTGTCATTTATGACAACACAGATGGAGCTTGAGGGTATTATGCTAAGTGAAATATAAATGACAAGACAGATGCCTTATGCTCTCACTTGTATATGAACTATAAAGCAACAAAACAAACAAATAAAGCAAAACCAAAACAAACTTATATATATAATCAAGAATAGATTGGTGGTTACCAGAGGAGAAAAGGATTGGGTAAATGAGGATAAGGAGTCAATTGTATGGTTATGGATAGAAACCAGACTTTTGGTGGTGTTCCTGATGTAGACTAATTCAGATGTTGAATCATAGTGCGATACACCTGATACATTTAATGTTATAAACCATGTAATTCAACATAACAAAAGAGGAAGGAAATACACAAGGGCATGAACACCATACTTATGGGGGGGGGGTGGAACAGTGGGGGTCATTTTAGAGATTTTTGTCATATCCCTTCAGGCCCAGAGACCTTAAGCAACTGTCACTAGCCATAAACAACCATCTAGCTTCCCCCAAAACTTAGTAAATATTCCTTTTTAAATTCTCCTATTTTATCTCAATTTTCTAGGGTCCTGATTTATACATTATACTTACAGTTGTTTTGTGTGCCTAAAATATTTCTTACCAAAAATATTTTTAAATATGAAAGCTGTACTTAAGTGTAATCTTGATCTTAAGTTCTCACTAAAATTTGCATGAACTTGTTTGTCAAAGTCTTGTCTGCAAAACCTTACTGAATAATTGAAATAGTGAGTTTGGAGGTAAATAAAAGGAAAAGAAATGAATAAAATGACTTCTTGACTATCATAATTCAAGAATGACATTACCTAAAAATGTAAATGAATTGAATAAAGATTTAAAGCAATCATCATGCTTAATTTGCTTTCATTTCTGAAACTTCCAAATATTTTTAATATGTTCTCCTGGCCTTTGAAATAGCATTAATTTGCCCTTCCATGGTTCTTAGTTCCCTTTTAGAATGCAGGGTAAACTATATTGGGACTGACAATTTGCTGCCAACTATGCTCTTCTCGGATAATAAATCAGTGTGTGTAATAAACCAGTTTGGTAAAACATGCAGTTTATAAAAATCACTTTAAATAATCTGATAAATTAGGAGATTGGGATTTTCTAAAGTTTACTACAATATTCCTTTTTGCTGTTATTATGTTAATTTATTTGTATATTTCTATCGATGTAACATAAGCTTACAACACTGTATATGATGCAGAGTTACAGGATCACACATAATATGATATTCTGATCACAATCCTAGTTTCATGTGAAATCACTTCAAAAATGCCACCCTCATCCATCATAAAGTACAAGAAGAATGCAGCTGCAAATAAAGCTTGGAAATGAGGGACACAAAGATTAATGTTGAGAAGTTTTGTAGACCAGAAGAATAATGTTTGAAAGACTCAGTGAGATTTCATTTTTCCAAAGAACTTAGTATAAAGACAATTTTAAGTGAAACCTGGGTGAGGAGCTGGAAATGGAGGCACATAAGAGTAGGAAGAGAGAGAATCAAATCAAACCCCCTAATTATAAGTAATTCTAATCCTTTCTTGGTCATTACGTGAGAAATGGAATTTGTCCTGATAGAGTCAGGAGAGATAAGAGAAAATAAAATAGGGAACTAGAAAAAAGATAAGCTAAAACCAATAATGAAAATTAATCATAATATCTGGGAAAATTTAGATGACCTTTATCAGAGTAGAGACACAATTCCACTGAGAGTAATTACCTTATTTTCAACTTTGACTTTACATGAAGTATGAACTAGAAAGTAAAATAAATGTTTACCTTTAATGAAATGACTTTTAGGTAATAATGCAATGCTGTCTCTCAGGTTGAAAATTTTTTTCCATTACTAACATTTTTGCCAGTATTCGATGTTTCTATCAATCACTGCCAAACTTACTAATCTTAACTTTAGTACTGATGCTAAAATAATTTAAAATTTTATTAAAATTTCACTTTTTTTAGAGAATTACTTCTAGCCCAGTAGTATCAAGCTCTGGAACAGAAATGGAAAGCAAAACTTTATGTGCTAGCTTAACACTCAAGAGTTTCCAGGTCCCCCCCCCCTTCCTCTTCTCTACACAAACATAATTCTCCAAGTCGAAATGGTGGTAACTTACTTCTGAACTGTCTAGTCAATAATTAGAGATACAAACATAATAACCAAATAAATCTAAAATGGATACTGTAGTCATTGGATGGGTTACAATTTTTCTAATTTTCTACTGAATTGACAGAAATAATGGCCAATCACTTTGGAAATAAATTAATAGTTACAAATTATATTCCTTGATTATCTCCTCTGACAAGAAAATTGATTTTTAAATCTAGAAAAAGTTTCAAGTGTAATTTTATAACTTGAGGTCTAACTTTTAAAACAAATAATTGCTTACACATAAAAATTAATCTTTGATGCTAAATCTCAAGTGTTAAATTCACTTATTTGATTTACCTATTGCAATCATCTGAGTTTATTCTTTTACATTATACAACATGAAGTTGCAAATTCTTCCAGATTTATGAGCAATCATCTCTAAAAATAGTAAATGCCTCTGGTCAGTTACATAAAATTTCCTAAGGGAACATACATATGACTCACTTATCAATGTTTATTAGTGGGATATAGGTGAGTAAATACCATCAATATTAATAAATCATCTCATATAATTATGCTGAGAGAGATTACAGTGATAATACCAATGTCATAACTTTATCATTTACTCCGTCTGTATTAACTTGTTTCATATATGCCTCATTAATTTCTTCTCCCCAATTACTCATTGAGAGGGGACATCATCTAGTTAATGTTATGAAAAAACAGGTCACAAATAAATGAAAGTCAAAGACTCACAAAGGGACAAAAAACTCTTCTGTGATGTTAATTTGCATCTTGATTTTTTTTAATGCAGCATAATTTTGACCTGAAAAGAAACTTTACCTTGCGCAGAATATATTTGAATTATGTAGAGTTTTTGTACCTTAGAGTTCAGAGCTCCTCATTACCTCGAAAGAGATGACCAAAGTAGAGAATAAGCTGCTATATTTGAAAGGAAATGCTGGCATAATTCACTTAATCAAAAGATTATAAAATGACATTACCAGATCTTTCAGACAAGAAAAATTACTTGTTTGAAGTTAGACATCAAACAAAATCATACAAAGGAATTCCACTATAACTCAGTAACTTTTTTCTTAAATATCCACTCTTTTCTTAACAAATATTGGCTCAGCATATATTTATTGTGCCCTGCCACTTACCAGACACTGCACCAAGCACAAGGAATATATAGATAATAGTACACAGTCCTTCCCTCACAATGTTTAGATTCTATTGAAGAAAAAAGAAAGATTCTTCAACCCTGAGATATAAGGAGTCTAGTAAAGGTATATTTTCCAAGGTGTCTGCAATTACTGCTAAAATAGAGATGCTGTCCTGGTGTGTTCAGGTTATTATACCACAAATACCACAGGTTGAGTAGCTTATAAACAACAAAACTTATTGCTCACAGTTTTGAGGCTGGAAGTCTGAGACCAAGTTGCCAGCATGATTGTGTGAAGATCCTCTTCTGAGCTACAGGCTTTTCATCATATCCTCACAAGGTGGCAGATTCAGGAAGCCTTCTCGGTCTCTTATAAAGAGAGTGTAGATCCCACTCATGAAGGCTCCACATTCATGACTGAACAACATCCCAAAGGCACCATCTACCAACACCATTACTTTGAGAATTTGGATTTCAACATGTGAACTAGGAGGGATACAAACATTCAAATCATAGTTTTGTATGCACTGCTCTACACTATGGCTTCTGGACATTTTCAAATGGCCTGATACAAAGTCAATAGCACTTTAGTCAGAACATGGTTAACATGGAAAATAATAAAGTCCTACTACAGCTGTCTCCATTTTTTCACCTTTTCCCTGAGAATCAGAAAATTCCAACCAGGACATTCCCACAATGTCATTACAAATGCAATCTGAGAAGGTATTTTATTCATCTCTGTATATCCTCCCCTCTCATCTAAACCCAAACTTATCATAGGTCCTAGGACAGTTGCCAGAACACATTAAATCTCATAAATGTCTGGGGTATGACTGGCATTACTTTATGGCTACATGTGTTAGGGGATGGAGGGAAATGGGAAATGTACTCTTAAATATACTGATACATTTAAAATTCTCAGAAAGGAATGCCAACTCAGATAGAGTCCACACTGAAAGACCTCAGGAAAGAAAAGCAAACATCTCAATATCTGAAAGTAACTGCTTGAGTCTTTTGCAATAATGTGTTTTTATTATTTTATAGGTTTTATAGAGTTTATATTTTTAATTGAGGAGAAAGCTATTTAAATCATCAAAATTCAACTGCCTATTTGCTCAAAGAAAATACATATTAAGCTGTTTACTCCTCCAATAGGATTAACTCATACACTGCATGCAGAATTGAATCATTTTGATGATATTTTGATTATTAGGCATGTCTAAAAAGTAGAATGATCTAGTATTTCACTACATTTTATTAAATATTTGACTCTGTCTAGATCTTATGGATATCAAGTTTTTCTTGTTAGATTATAGATATTATTTGTATCCACCAATACAAAACTGGGTTAGCCACAGCTCAGTTTCTTTTTTTCAAAAATGATGCCTTCTGTTTACATTGGGACAAGAAATCTATTTTTTAGTTTATTATTCAGTACGAATTCTAGTTGTTTCCATTCTGAATTTTACACTACAAATAAATCAATTCTAATTTTCTCAAAACTAAAATTACTTAAGCAAAATTTTAGTGGTTGCAAACATTGATCCAATATGAAAACTGAAATAATTTAAAATTCATTTTTGATGTCTTCTCTTGTCCATTCAATATTAGAAATAGCTTTTTTCTTGTACCTCCAATTCGATGCCTGTGAAACTAATATATTTTATAATTCTTTTATAGCAGAATCCTTTTTTCAAACACAGCATGCAAGACAAGAATAGATTCTCCAAGAAACACAATTATGTTAGATCATTATTTAATAACTAATTAAAATTTTCCCATATTTGGTCAATATTATTTACTTAGTGAAAAACAATGAGTTTTTCATGTTAAGAGAAATAGGCTACAAAATTTTTAAATTTTAATAATTTTAACTTCTATAAAGAGTAATTTGAATGTATCTATTGTGATCAGATTTACGGTGATTTTTTAAATATGCTAAATTTAAATATAACATTTGCTTCTAGTTTTTTTTAATTCCAGTAACATAGATATATTATACTCATGTATATAATAAACATCTTTCTTACATATACAGGGGCAATTGCTATAATTGCATTTTATTGATGGAGTGAAAGACTAAAGAGATAAAAATGAGTGTAAAATAAAATGAATATATTGTTTCCCAATTCTTAATCAAGTGCATCTCTCTGATTATTAACTTTTTAAGACTAAGATTCTAGAATGTATTATGCTAATGCATCTTTAAAACCAAAACTTATCTGAGTTATTACTGTAACTTGGAGTTTTAAAATGTTAATTACTATAAATTGTTCATATTGTCTCAATTGCTAGAGAATTCTAATTTAGAGAAATTTGAATTCAATTTATTTAAAAGCTCACATTGATGTAGCGGATAATTGTAGAGAAAGGAGAAAATAAAGGTATAGTAATGATTGAAGATGATGTGTATAGGTTGGGAAATATGGAGTATGGGATCTAGAGATAGATACTCAGGAATTTACTCAGCTTACAGATATAAAGAAACATGTCCATATTCTGTCAGGGTCCATTGGGGCATAGAAAATACCCTACTTATTGTTAATAGAGAGAATTTAATATAGCTAATAACTGACTAGCTGAAATGGCATAGAGAACTCTATGCTATCATACAAGTAACAACTGCAGCAAGACACTACTAACCCTTGAGTTTTTGGAAACAAAGGGAGGAAGTTGAGATCATCAAAATTTAGAAGCTGGGAAGAGGGGCCTGGTGTACCCGGGACTCAGACTTCTGTAGAAGGGCACTGCTTGTTTGATGCCAGAATCTCTGAGGAAGTTAAAAGCAGCTAATCAGACCAGTATCAGAGAAACTGCACACTGGATTCAATAGTTACCACTGCCAGCATTAGAGAAGCAAGGATGACTCTGCCGAAATTAAAAAGTTACATGAACCCAAAGGAAAGTGTAAGTCCCTTCTGCCCCCACCAGCTATGGAGTATCCCTGATGTCATTTCTTGGTAGACTGCAACATGGAGAGAACTGGCCAAGTCCTGGATTTCTAGAGTTCGGATCCCACCTCAGAGCAGGAAATTGAAGGGATGGCTGATAGGTTTGGAGCTGAGACAGCCAATAGCATAATACCATCACATAATCATTTATTCCAAATGGGAGGAAGAGATTCAAAAACATTTTGATAACTAATTTTGGAATCTAGTCATAGATGCTACCATTTATTAATTATAATTCATCAAGCATAAAATTAAGCACCTCAAATCCATTAGCTCATTCAATCTTCCCAACAACCATTTGAAGTTGATATTAGTATTCTCTGTTACAGAATAGAAAACTGATATTCAGGAAAGCTAAGGGACTTGATCAAAGCTACATCATTGTTAATTCCACTAATCTAAGCACTTGTTTTCCTTCACAACTTGTAGCGGTTTTCAAACTGCAATGTCTGGAGGCCTTGAACTTCAAGAGCACCATGGTGGAAATGACAATGAGATGAGGTTGGTCCCACCCCTATTACAAACTGTACCTCTCTTCCTTTTCCTATCTCATAAATGAAAGGAGTACGTAAAGAATGTGAACTCTGTGTAAAATTCCATTCGGCAAACAAGAGTTTGCAGCTGAAAAAGGTAGAAAACCTCTTCCTTGAAAGATGAGTATCTCTTTTTACCCTACAGAGTTCCTTTGGAGCAATTCCCAAACTGCTTAATTTACCATGTTCCTCCTCTTCTAGTTGGGCTCTCAAATGTAAGGTGTGTATCACTTTCTCAACAGTTAGTTGAGTTAGTATCTTCTCTCACTGTCCCCTTTCCTGAATTAATGACACCTACTGACTAAAGATGCTTTTAATTTACCTCAGATTTGGCTGACACTATAGTGTTCTTGACCTTGCATCTCCCCATTCAAGGTTGGTACCCAGAGAAGTCTTCTCTCCCAATCAGTTCCAAAGTCACCTGCTGATTACCTCTTTCAATGGGCACTTAATTTCAGTTGAGAATCAGCCTCCTGCTAAGTCTCTGTGGCTTCTTAAAAAGAAGAAACTACTTCTTCTCTAGATATTCTAAATCAAAATATTTGTGTAACAGTGTCAAAATAAACCCCATCAAGAAGATTACTGAAACCCTGTCCAACCTGCTCATGCCCTGGCATGCCTGTAAAGTCAGATGGCAGTGCAAAGGGATCACACATAAAGTAACATGTCTTCATTTCGCAGGGGAGCTTCGTGTTGAATCAAATCCAGGCACTAAATGAAGCGTTATTAACAAGTGATTGTCCTTGACCTGGAATTTGTAACTTTTTATCATTTATAAAAATTAATTTTATTTCAACTGAATGTAGTGTGTCAGTATATGAAATTTATATATGATTATCCTTTGGAATGAGGTGTTGTATAAAGATTATGAAACCTGGGTCATACCTATAATTAGTTATTAATACATACATTAAAAAAATCTTTGCACATTTTAAGCTTTGCCAAAGAACTTCTGAAGATATATCAGAAAACCATAATATGACATTGGGTAAAATACAAATTAATTTGAAGCCATGTGGAGCCATTAAGAATGAAAATGAACATGCCTTGGGGAATTAAGGGCAATTAAAAACACTTACGGCTTTTGAATCTGTACAAAGCAAGCTATAGCATTCCATCATCATATAACAACTAGTCTTCATGATATTTAAATGCACACTGAGGTATTAGCATAAACACCTTAAATCAAATAAAAATAATTCTTTAGTGTTTCTGAGTATGGACATATCATTTCCAAAGTATTCTTCATGATCAGTCATTGGAACTAAAGGACAGTGCAAGATAGATAACTGTGTCGATTTGCAATGGCCATACCCTATGATCATACAGAAATGTAAAGAAAGAAAATGACTAGTCATGCAGCCAGGCAGGAGGTCCCCAGCTATGCAGCCTACAGCGCTACTTTTGGGTTTCGGGGAACGTGAGGGGGAACGGGAATCCCGTTGTGTCCCAGGGTGGCAGGAAACGGCTGGGGAGATCCCCAGGCCACCATACACAAGATGGCCTGGGAATGTGGGATTAGCCCCACCCATTCGCCCCGCTCAGCCATACAGCTGGGCGGCAGGTCCCCTCTGCAGGCTGGGAGGGTGGGAGGATAGGAGGGGTCACTCCCTCTGGGCTTCTCTAAATCCAGTCAATCCTCACCAGAAACAACTAAATCAGCAATTCAAGGGCAGATACACAGGAATATGGAGGTGAGAAACAAGTATATCGGAACAACGGACATGTCAGATCCATGGGACACAGGGTTGTAAGACTAACTATAGAGACGTACTACCTCAGAATACAACCACTGAGGTCTACACAGTTGGGAATGGAATTTTCCTTTCAGAGATGCCTTCAGCATGATCAAAGGATCCTGCCATGTTAGGGGGTGAGGAAAGTCACAGAGATGGGCAGTGGCCCCACAATGAACTGGACCAACCATCCGCCAGTGCCTATCCTGATCAGGAAACTGTGCGCAAACATCTGCTGGGAGAAACGCTCCCAATGCCAGCAACCAGAACTACAAAACGAAGGAGCAAAATATGACAGAAGCTGAGTTGGAGCAGCCAACCAGAAAGAAGGAGGAGACACGGAAAGAACACAATCATGTGAGCTGGTGGCCAGCAGCAAAAAGACATTTGGAAAACTAAACACAGGCCACTGTGTCCCAGGAAACCACGTCCACACAGGACAAAAGGACATTGCTACAAGAAGAGGAAGAACCCAAGGGACTAAAAATTAAACAATAAATGGCAGTGAAAGAAGAGATGGAAAGACCAGGGGGATGGGAGTGGAGGAGGGGAAGCAACACCCAAAGGCAAATGTAAACAAAATTTATTTAATAAAAAAAAATATTTTTTAGGCCAGGCTTGGTGGCGTATGCCTGTAAGTGGCAGCCTAGGAAGCTGTGACGGGAACCGGGGATCACAGTTCAAGTCCCACCTAGGGCAACGTAGGGAGACCTAGTTCCAAATAACTAGCTGGGCGTGGTGACACTCGCCTGTAATCCCAGCTACCTGGGAAGCTGAGGCTGGGGGTTGCTTGAGTTCATGGTGCCCCAGGCAATGTGAGCCTGAAGTTCCATGGGCAAAAATAGCGAAACCTAGTCTCAAAAAATATTTTTTGAGAAAGAATGACAGCAAGGTCTTCTGACTGTTAACATTATACACAGTAGCCAGCAAAGCAAGTCGACATAACCATGTGCTTTGTGCAACACTGAAGTATAAACAGGTGCTCATGTATGTATCTGCAGGTTCTCCTTACAACATACATCTAAAATACTCAAGAAAACTTAAAATCATGCCCCCAAAATAGCATTTGCTATAACTTTATCACATGAAAAGATAAACTTACATTATTAATTTTAATTTTAGTTAGGTTTCTTAATTTTAGTTTATAGCTTAATTTTTAGTTTCTGTTAGGGATCACCATATGTTTACACATCTCAATTTCACTTAGACCACAAGTTCTTAGAAAAAAAAAAGATTCTAGCTTTCTGTACTATTCATCTATTTTGGGGCATTTGGGTTGTTTCCATATCCTAGCTATTGTAACTAGTGCTGTAATAAACATCCAGGTATAAATATCTTTTTGGAATCTTTGGGTAGATTCTTGGGAGTGAGATTACTGGATCGAATGGGGGTTCCATTTTCAGTAGCTTAAAAGTCCTCCATACAGCTTTCCATAGTGGCTGGACCAGTGTGCATTCCCACCAGCAGCGTAAAAGTGTCCCTTTCTCCACATCCATAACAACACTTGCTGTCACCCGTTTTTTTATATGGGTCATTCTTACTGGTAGAAGATGGTATGTGTACATGATGGAATACTATTCATCAATCAAAAAAGACAAACATGTCATTTGTGTCAATATGGATGGAACTAGAAGGAATCAATCCAGAAGAAATAAGCCAGAAAGAAAAAGAGAAATACTGGATGGTCTGTTATATGAGGGGCAAAGGGAAAACAAACAATCAAACAGACAAGAAAAAAATTAAAACTAATATTTAGCAAAATCGAAGCAGAGAGCATGAGAGGTGATGGGGGGAAATTTGGGGAAGGGGTAAAAAAGACTAAGACGATGGCTCATAGGTGATAAGGTGGTGGGAGAACCCTGCGTAGGTAATGATGTAAAATAAAATAAGTCATATAATTTTAAAGAGGCAAAGGAGTTTAACAAAATGTCTTTCATGTACATGGGGTGTTTTCAAAACATGGAATGAGTTATAATCCAGCCCTAATTATACCACAACTCATTTTAAGAATAAAACAAATTTAACTTTCTTTGCAAAGTAGACAACTTAGGTAAATAATTTTTGTGAATTAAAAAATTACTGTCAGAGTCAGATCTAAACTCTAAAATCTAGAAAAAATAACTGAAATTTTTAAAAATTTTTCATAAGTTTTTTTTTTCCCCATCATCTTTTTTTTTTTTTTTTTAGAGACTAGGTCTTGCTATGTTGCCCAGGGTAGTCTTGAACCCACGGATTCAAGTGATTCCTAGCCTCAGCCTCCCAAGTAACTGGGATTACAGGTTCATGCCACTGCGCCCAACTTCCCATCACCTTTTTTTTAGGTAGCTTTGGGCTTGGTAAAATCTAGAGTCAGAAGCCTAATTCAATACATATAAAGCTTACATGATATTTATGTACTGAGCCACTGCTAGATTCTCAATAAAAATATGTGTGAGAATGGAGGTAGCAAGTAAGCAAGTAGGCCAGTGACACCAGGAAGACAATGAGCTTTGTAGTTTGGGTTCCAGGCGCTGATTTCACAAGTAAGAATATCAACTGTTCCTCTGGCTCCCTGGAGTATCCTCATCAATTTGAAGAGCAGTCAAGTCACATACCAAACTTACAGACACATCAGCCCACAAAAGATTGGTGGGAGAAGCTAACTGAACTGCCATTGAGCCAACAGAAAATTAAGGCTTTAGTTTTATAGCAAAGTCCCAGCTCAGGACCCATCAGCTCCACTCACCAGAGAGCCATTGTGAAAAATACTACCTTATACTAGCTAGCTCACTGTTGTTCCTCTTTTCTTATTTTCATGGTATAAGATCAGTAAGAACATCCATGGCCAGGTGGAAAATAAATGAGTATTCTATCTGGAAATATACAAGTATATTTCCCTGGACTTGTAATCATAAAGTGTTTTTCATTTTGCATTCTCCAACTCACATCCAAACCCTGTAGGTAAAAGCTTTTCACTCACTGAAGTGTAATTTAAAGACAAGAATAATTTGACTTTATGTCTGAATATGGAGACATAAAAGTCATCCTTATTTTTCAAATTCTCTATTGAAAATTTCTTAAAAGTTTCTTTGATTTTAACTTATACTAGGCCTTTTTAATTTTTAACTAATACTACAGAAACACTGTCTCTGTGACTTACATGAAACCACATCAGCATTCTCATTAGTGTTCCAAATAAAAAGATTATATGTTATAAGTAATAAACTATCAAAGAGGCTAAGGGACTAACATAATCATGGTAAATGAATCCTTCAGAAAAGTAAATTTGAATAAATGCCTCTTCATTGCACACATTACCTTATCAAAATAATATAAGGACAATTTTTTAAACCATCCAAATCTTCTCACAGAGTTCTGCTCAAGCCATCTGAACTGCAGAATATAATTCTGCATCTGCTGTACTGTATTGCCATAGTGCTCATTTTGTCATATTAGAAGAAGCTTTGGGAGGATCATGGTTTCAGTTCTTTTCATACCAGGCACATCTTATTACAGCATATGACAAAAATTGAATATAAGGGAAAATGCCAATAACAAACATTTGTGAGAAAATTGCGCAAAAATAATATCGTTCCAGTGCTCTCTCACAGTTCTACAGACCTATCTTTCATACTGGGTTTATCTCTGTTATATTTAGCAGAAATTAATTTATTAACAAAGACATACTCCTATACTGACCCATAGAGATTTTCTTCTCCAACAGAAACTGAAATACAGGAAAGAAAAGCATGCCTATTAGCTAATACGACAAATAACAGAGTGGCACTCCAACCAAGCATAGCTGTGGTTAATCTATGTGCAAACATCCATTGAATAGAAAAATCTCTATAGCATGAAAAAGAAATTCTGACCAAATCATGGGTTGTTATGACATGTGTTTATTATTTTCACAACCAAGGACACTAGGACCCAGTTAGAATAAGAATGGTTCAGTCACGCCTACTGGTGATAAATTAAGAACATATACCTTTAACTAAAGTATTTATACTGATGAGCATCTTTTCTGAAAATAGCACCACTAGTCCTATCTGCTCAATCTGTATTATGTACTTGTTGAACCCATAGCAGGATGGCTGCTTAACCCAATTAGTGTGATTATATTACTTCAAATAAAAATTTGGAATTACAATCAAGTAACCTGTCAGTAAGTCAGAGACCCCAGGCCTGGATCTCTGAAGACCCCCAGAGACCCCAGGCCTGGGGTCTCTGAAGCACCTTAGAGAATGATTCAGTATAGGAATAGAGAGCCAGGGGAAGGGAGTACAGACAAAGAAGGGAGGTCGTGGTTTTCCTATCATTCTAGCTCCTTTTTGGAGTCCATACTACACTCCTCATTTTGTGATATGTTCCTTTTACCTTTAATAAATTCCTGTGTTGCTCAATTCTCCTGAAATTGACTTTAAGTAATCATCCCACAACATTAAATTCATTACTCTTTTATTTTTAATTATACTTCCATAGATCCATGGTTTATCTCCTCAGGAAAGTATAAGTTCTCTGAGAGCAAAACTGATTCTTTCTAAGCAACTTTATTTTTATGTTTACAATTTTTTTCTCAAACTTATTAATTTGACAGTCACTTATAAAACTATGCAATTTTTGGTAGTACATCTTCACACCTCCATATGTATATATGCTTCATTCACCCTTCACGAAAACTCCTGTGCCAATGTCTTCTCCCCTTTCTTCCTCTGCCCCCTCTTTTCCCCTCCAAGTTTTCTGTTAACCAATATATTCTTCACAGAGTCTAGAATTATTTTTACAAGCTTTGCCAGCTTGTTTTCTGTGATTATTTATATTCCACAAATAAGTGAAACCATGCTGTTATCTGTCTTCATTAACTGACTTATTTCATTTAGCATAATCACCTCAAGATCCATCCATTATTCCTCATCCACTGTTGGTGTAAATGCAATTTTGTAGTGCCTCTATGCAATATGACATGGAGATTTCTTTTAAAAATAATAGAAATGCCATATGATCCAGTAATACCTCTGCTAGATAACTATCCAAAGAATATGAAAACTCTAATTCAAAAAGATTTATGCACCTCTATGTTCATAGCAGTATTATTTGCATTAGTCAAGTTATAGAACCAGCCTAAGAAAGCCAAATTTAAATACTTATTGTATAAATGCTTCTCAAGAGCCTAAGGAATATTCAAGGATAGAAAATATGTTTGATCACAAAACATGTATCAATAAATTTAGGAATATTAAAGTAATATTAAATATCTTTTCTGATCATACCAGCATAAAGTTACAAATCAACAATAAAACAAAGACGAAAAAAGTACAAGTCTCCGAAGATTAAACAACATACTACTGAATGATTTTGAGGAAATTTTTAAAAATATTTTGAGATAAACAAAAATGAAGATATAAGCTACCAAAACCTGTGGGACACAGTAAAATCAGTACCAGAGGGAAGTCCATAATGCTATTGGATTACATCAAAAATCAAGAAAGTTTTATTTTAAACAATCTCACCTTACATCTTAAGGAACTATAAAGAGAATTGATGAAACAAAAAATCACTAGAAAGAAGGAATTAATAAAAATTAGAACAGAAGGAAACAAAATATAAATCAAAAAGACAGTACAAAAGATCAGTAAAACCAAACATTGATCCTTTTAAAAGAACAGTAAGGAAACTTCAAGCTAGGTTCACTAAGAAAACAGGAAAAAATCTCTAATGGAATCAGAAATGAAAAGATTAGAAGTTAAAACAGACATCTCAGAAATACAGAAGATAATAAGACTATTATGAACATTTTTTTTGGTCATTCTTAAAATTTATTTTTTATTTTTTGTAAATTGATTACATACTTTTTTTTTATTTCTACATTGCTGTATACCCCCAAGGTTCTCCTACCTATTGTGAACATCTTTATGCCAATAAATTGGATCACCTAGAAGAAATGTACAGGAAAAAGAGAAAACCTTAGCAGACCAATTTCAAGCAAGGAAATTAAAACTGCAATCAAAAGTCTCCTTAAAAGCTCAGGATCAGAGAGATTCACTATTGAGGAACATTAAACCTTCAAAGATGAACTAATACTTATCCTTCCCAAACTCTTTGGGGAAAAAAATGAAGAGGAAATACTCCCAAACATTTTATAAATAAAGTCTACTATGAAAATCAGACAAGGAACATCACATACATACATTTAAAAAAAAAGAAAAAACCTACAAGCCATTATCTGTACCTCAAGAGGACCAGAACTCTATGAAGTGTTGGGAAGGATATGAATATAAAGGAATAGGGATGTTTATATGCTAATGGTAGAAAGGTAGGTGGGTTTAGTACCTAATGGAAAACAATATAGAATTTTCTCAAAATTTTAAAAATAAATATACCATATTACCAGCAATCTACTTTTCACCATTTATACAAAATAAAAGAAAAATGCTAGTGAAGAGATAAATGCACTACCTATATTCAGTGTAGCACTGTTTAGAATGGCCCAGTTATGAAAACAACCTGAGTGCCCAATGGCAAATGAGCAGATTAAGATTTGATGAATACACATAATAATGAATATACACCAATTATTAAAGAAAAAAAGATATTTACGAAAACATGAATGAAACAGGAAGGTACTCCATGAAACAAATTAAGTCAAAAGAAAAAAAAATATCGATCATTTCACAAGTATGGAATATCAAGAAACAAAACAAAAGAATAGACCCTAGAAAATGACTGCAGAAATGAGGCAACCAGAGGGAAAAGGTGAGACCTGGGGAACAAAGACAGGAGTAGGGCCAGTGGACTGTGGTGGAAGATCATCATTACGTTGATAACATGCACTCAAAAAACTGTGAACCTATGACTGAATCATAGAGTTGCAAAGCAAGGTTACCTCAGGAAAAAAGTCATACAATTTTAAAATAAAAGTTAAAAAAAAAAGTAAATCTGAAAAATAAATATTCATTAAGAATGCTCTGTTAGCATCTTTTTTTCCTTTTTATTAAAAAAATGCTGTTTACAATTAAGATCTGCTTCATGACCTATATACAAGTACATATGCTGTTTTGGGAATGTTTCCTAAGTGTTTGCAAATACCAGGATTTAACCTTCTGGCTCTGTTTTCCAACTTTTGGATGACAGATTGTGTTATGTGCTGTTCCTTATATTACTACTACAGCTAGTCCATGTTAAAAGGCAAACTAAGAAAACCGAAGAACAGCTCATCGGCCGATAGATTACATACTTCATTTTTATTTTCCTTTATTTTATTTTATTTTTTCATACAGATTTATTTGTATATGTACTGTTAAGACCCTTTATTTTCCCCTTCCCCCCACTCCCTCTCCAATTGGTCTCCCACCTCCCTTTCGTTTCAAGTCTTTGGTGTTCAGGCCGTTGACTTTTTCTCTTTACTGGTGCAGTGTCTTTTTCCTGGGTGACGACCTGCTCTCCAGGGACTTCGCGGCCCATGCTGCTTCGATTTTCATGGATGTCTTAGCAACTAGTATTTGTTCCAATCATGGGTGAACCCTTGTAGGTCAGTTGAAGTTCAGTTGCAACTCCTTTCTCCTCTGTTGCAAGTTTCCTGTGATGGAGGCGATTCTCCTGTTCTCCGGACCTGTGTGGTCACAGGGATTCGTGCCACCTCATTCATGCTGGTTTTCTCTTCCGTCCCAGCATTTGTTCCTTGTTGCTGTTTCCAGTCCTTATGATTCTGGCATCTGAGATTGGGCTCCAACATCCAGTCCTTTGTTTTCTTGTTTGTTTGTTTGTTTGTTTGTTTGTTTGTTTGTTTGTTTTGAGACTAGGTCTCCCTATTTTTGCCCGTGAAACCGCAGGCTCTCGTTGCCCGATGTACCACAGACTCAAGCAATCCCCAGCCTCAGCTTCCCAGGTAGGTGGGATTATAGGCACGCACCACCACGCCCAGCTATTTTTTGGCACTAGGTCTCGCTGTGTTGCCCCAGCGGGACTAGAACCACGATCCCCAGACTCCGCAGCAACTCCATAAGCTGTCACATACAAGCACACAACACTGTGCCTGGCCAACATTCAGTCCTTTGTGATAGAGAGGTTTTCTGGTTTTGGGGGTTTTTTGTTGTTGTTGTTGTTTTGTTTTTAACTGGAGGCCAATTCCATTCAGTGGCAGGCCCAGTTCCACTCTTCTCCCTCTGTTTGCAGTTGTTCTGTGACCACGTCCCCTTTTTTGTGGCCTTCTCCTTTTCGGGAAATGGAGTGTTTTGTTGTTGTTGAACATATTCTGAATCAGGGGTTTGCTTCTCTGTCCCCTAAGTCACTGTAGGTATAGTTCTCCGTTCGGTCATCATTCCATTGCGCTTCAAAGTTTGGGTACTTGTTGTTATAGTCACTCTTGTTTTTGGTCTCACCTAATTGTCAGATGTGTCCAGACCCTTTATTCTTCAATAACTGCAGCAGAATAGGTAGATATTCTCATTCTGTCCTGGTTTGTTAGAAGTGGGATTAACTGGAGGGGACCCTCCCCCCCCCCAGAACTATCCCACCCTCTGTCCCCTGTCCCCCAGGCTCTAAGGACAAAGGTATGACTTCACCAACCCACCTTGCAGTTCTCCTTGGTTCCCCCTGGTTCCCACAGTTGGCAGAGGAGCAGAAGCTCAGCCTACCTATGCCCCTAACCTGTGGCCTGGACCACTGGTGGGCCGGGAGTCCCCTGTCAGGCTTGATGCCTCTGGAAGACTGGAATTTCCAGTGTCCACCCAGGACCCAGATGGCATGAGTCAGCTGGTAGTTACTTTCTCTGTTCCAGCTCCCTCCTCAACATGAGTTCCCCCCAACGCAGGAGCCACCCCTATCCCACAGGCTCTAGGAACAAAGGCATAGATACATTCTTCAGATGGAGGTAGTTAGATTGCCTCTCTCTGGGATAAAGTTTGAGAGCCAGGTAAGTAATTTCTTTCTTAAAGTGTCTCATTTCTTTCTTAAAGTGTCTTTCCAGCCTTTTTCATCACCCTTCCACCCAGAATTTCTCTTCACAGCTATTGACATGGACTCCTGCCATTCTGTGTTAACCTCTGAGTTATCAGGAGCTGGTCATTTAGCTTATTCATTTAAATGTCTTCATTTCATTCTTTCCTATTCCCAAGAATGTGTGTCAATATACTTGTTCCTTTACTCTGAGATCAAGCAACTTAGATCAAGTTTTCTAGCAGTATACTCTAGTTTATCTCATTCTTTTCACTCTGTCCTCCATACTACTACCAGTTCTAAATTCATGCATCTCTGCATCACTCCTTTACTCAAACATCAACTGTCAGAGACCAGAACTGATCTTACAAACCCATTAAACCTAAATTGCTACAATGTTCATTCATTCATTCAACAATACCTAGCAATCAAAGGGCAGGTACTGTGTTGAGCACTAGGAACACAGAGAGGAATACAGACAAGAAACTGGAAATAATATTGTGTGGATAGGCAGATGTCTAGCATGAGCAGCTGCATGGAGAGGAGTGGCCGATAATGACACAGAGAAGTGTTAGGCTGATATTGATATCATAAAGCTTAATGGAAATTTTCTGTCATATGGCATGAATGAAACAGTGGAATGTGAATAGAAATCGTAATTGTCATATACTGACCTGGTCCATAAAAAATCTTCCCTATCCCATTCTTCATTTTCTTTCTCCACCCATTGGATAAAACTGCAGACCTCAAGACCCTAGCATCTGGCAGAATCCATAAAAAGAAAGGAGACAAGGTTCCCGACAAGGCTGCCTAATGTATGCTTCATTCCCATGAATTTTGTGGTAATTTATCACAAATTGCATGACATAGCAATGCAAATCTATTGTCTTATATTTCTGGAGGTCACAAGTCTTAAAAGAAGTTGTCAGGGCCAAGGTCCTTCTGGCCATTTTCCTACATTTTCTAGCTTTTAGAGCCCTCTGCATGGCTCATGAACCTATATTCCATCTGAAAATCAGCAGCATATCTCTCAGTCTCTCTCAGTCCCTCTACTGCTTTAATAGCCTGTATCTCGCCTGCCTTCCACCTTCCTTAACAGTGCTTGATATTCCATTGGGTCCACCTGATAACCCAGGAGAAACTTCTGTATTGTGATCTCAAAGTTAATAACATCTTTAAGGTCTCCCTTGTCATGTGAAATAATATATTTATGGGCTCTGGGAGTTAGGACATAGACATCTTTGGGTAGTAGATATTGTTCTACAATAAAAGCTATCCTGGACTTTGCATGAGTGAGAGAAAAATTTGTGTTAATCTATTTACTTCAGGGGATTTGCCTATACTAACTGATATTAAGGTGAACTAATGTTATCTATAAATCCAACAATCCCTAGCTGAATTGTAGATAGGAAAGCAACCATATTTCATTCCAGTCTATTATTAAATAATATGCTATACATAACATGTTATAATACATTCTAAAAGATTGCTAAGCTGATAAAGGTATCCATGTGATAGCTAAGAATAGCTAAAAGTAGCTCAAATTTTTATTTAGAAAATAGCTTCCACTTTTATTCACATAAGCCTTTCAACCAAAATTTTTTAAAACTATGGTAAAATTAATTTGTTTACATCTGACCTTATTCTGCCTGAATGTTTTGTGGTAAAATTGCCCCCAAGAAGTGAAATAATATACAAAAGAACAAGGATATAGAAAGGTACAGTGAGACCAAAAGCCCATGGACAAAGTCTAAGTAATTATATACTTAGAGTTATTTTTTTACTTTCTGGAAATGTAGAACTGTGCAATTATTGCTTCAAGGTTAAATTTATCTCAATCTGTATAGATTTTACTTTCTTAAACTTTCTATTGCAATCATGAGTGAGTTATCATCAAATGCTATTTTTATGAGAGAAAATTAAAAGATGAGGTAGGGTCATGTACCCTCTAGACATTTATCACCAGAAAATTCCTTATCACCAGAATGACAGTTCACTACCAAAAAAAAAAAAAAATGCTATGTGTTTCATGTTTTCCAATTTAGCAAAAGAATCAGACTTTAATGTGAATGCATTTTTAACATATTTCTGCGCTTTAGGGAAGCTGCTTTTAGGAGGAAAATCTAATAAATGTTTTTAATCATACTAAAATGATTTGCCCAGAATCTGAGGTTTAACTCAACTTTTTGGTGACAACAAAATAGAAAAATCTAAGCATATTTATTAGCTCAGACTCCTCCCTTCTCAACATGGCTGCCTATAAAATACATTATTTAAATATGTATTTATTTGCAAAATAAAACTCATTTTGGAAAATAGGAACAAACATGCCTGATTAATTTCCACAATCCATGGAACCATAGTTATTGCCACTCTTCTGAGAACTCTTGAGTCCATCCCTCCAAGCTGTTCCCATCCTCAAAATATACCAAACGCTAACCCACAGATACATTCCCTTCCCATTTTCCCTAGCTTGTTCTCATATGCCCTTCAGGTTTTCAATAAATTCTTAATGTCATCGATGAAAATGTCACTGCTGAGAAGATTTAAGTCCCATTGTTCTACGCAGGCCTTTAACCGAAAAGTAAACAATCTGCTTTCCATAAGTTTATCCTCATATTTAAACTGAACAGAAATCAAAGAATAATTTCTGTCCTGTTATCTTTTCCTTGGTTTGGATCCTAGTCTTAGAGATTCTATGTAAATATCTCCCTGCTTTTTAAAGCACTGCAACCAAACCTCAGTGATATGCTAATAAAGTTTTCCTCTTCTCAGTCTAGAAGATTGCAGGTAAAGGGAGGAAGTTGATATAAAGACTTTAATAAAGAAGGCAATGAAGACTTTTACACATATTAATTAATTTGTAAATGTTGAATGGTTCCTGAGGAAAGTGAAATAGATGTCAAATATAAATTATCTTAGAGAAGAGATTTTTGCTTTACATACATCTATTGCCACCACAAGATATTGTGCAACTTCTCAATTGATATCCATATCCCTTATGGAATTTTTTCAGAAAATAAAGTGCTTGATTATTATCATATATGTTATGACTAATAAGCATGCTTCCAAATATATGTGAGCAATTATATCACACTTCCACATTTTCTATTAAAAAACTTACAAAACTAGATTCTGGAAAATGAAATGAAAGGCTAATTAATTAACTGGGTAAGCAGTACAAAATCCACCTACCTCTATTCTAGTAATTTTGAGTAGCCCACTCTCCTCTCTAAAAACTCCCTTTAGTTCTCTGTGATGATCACTTTCTGTCCACTTCATGAAAAGGAAAGGAATCATGCATTTTTGCTAGTGCCTACATGGAGGCAGTAGAGAATGCAAGGTAGAGAATCTCTGTAGTTGTACCTTTCAGTTCTGCCTGGCCAGAACCTTTTGCATCTCCTGAGTCATGTTCCCTCAGTTGGATCTGCAGCCAGGGATAATGTTACAAGGTACATTTCCATTCTTTTGGAAAATTTGGATTATAAGACTTCACTTTATGGAAGACTTAAGTTACTGTTTTCATTTGTGAAAATAAATTCCAAGAAGGTTTTCACTTTTATGAAGCAGACAGAAAACCCAGCTTCCAGCATTTGTTTTGTAGCAGCTGTTTTTAGAAAAGTAGCACACACCCAGAATAGCAAGATGGCCCTGCCAGGATTCTTCCCCAGCAACTACTTTTTGCAGATTGTGTACACAGTATAGCATTCATATTTTTACTATCTATTCATGTTATTTAACTGTTAATGTGGCATTTATTAAAATTTGGTCAGTTATTTTGGGGGGGTCAAAGAATAGAAATTTTTTCTATATATTAACATCAATTACTTCTTTAGCTATTTTAGTTTATGAGCATTTTCATAGGAACTCTACTTTGGGACAGCAAGAGAAATCTATAGTTACAATACCTGCAAACATGTTAATGTAGTTGTTAAAAAACACTTCTCAAATACCTCTCCAGAAACTGAAAAATACCCCTCAGATCATCTACTTTGTCAGTTCATCTGACAGGACTCTCTTCCAGGACTGTCTCCAAAGTAGGACAATAGACCTTATTTTAAAGTCTTCAGAATTCCTCACTAAAAGGTGTGATTTAAGGACTAAATATATTACTATCCAAACTAATTAGGAAGAGTTATGATCTAATTTAGTTCTATGATGTGAAGCTGCTCTGAGATGGCTATATTTGAAACACAAATTCTATTATATTCTAAATTCAATTGCACAATTCCACTGCAAAGAATTGGGTAATTCATATAGCTCTTCAATTTTCTTGCTAAGACTCAAAGTTTTGCTTATTTCAGGTTATGAAATATGAATAATTTCCATGAATCAACCTCTAATTTCAAGGAGATTTGAGAAACAACTCTTTAATTAGTCTTTACCATGCTTGCTTAAACCTTGCCAGCCATCTCTCTCGAAAGTAAATTAAAGTGAAAGGAGAAAGAATTTGAATGACCTGCTATAACACAGCTGGCTACTTGACAGGATAAATCTTCATAAGACCCATCCTTCTGAAGAATGACATAATTTTAGCTCCAAGCACTAAGCGTGTTCAGAAAAAGTTATAAGGCACTGCAGTAAGAAGTCAGAGTAATAATTTGTGTGTGAATAAATTATCTTGGTAAATATTTACATCTGATAATTAATGCATACTCATTGTCCATCATTCATTTTTAATAGATTTCCTGCCTTGAAAATATTTCTTCACCTAAACAGTCAATTTCACCAAAAATGTTAATTATTACCAACACAAAATATATTAACTTTTACCACCACTATGTATTTTTTAATTACTATAAACTTTCTGTCATTGCTCACTAAGTGGGCATCTAAAACACAGACCTTACCAGTTCTAGGGAATGTTGATTTAAAAAGCAAATTTTATTTCCTTTTAACCATCAGAAAATATTAAGAACTGTAGACTCAAAATAAGAAAACTGACAAATGACTCAAAGAAGTAACTTCCCTGATGTGCTCTCAGACACTTTCATGGATTACCTAATTCTCATTAAAATTCTCTCAATGCATGCTAAATTCTCTTTCACTTGTTCAATGAGAAGACAGCATCTCAGAGAGGTAATGTAACTTTCCTAATTTACCTAGGTATTTAATCAATCTAAGTTTAGCAAATTTAAGTCCAGATTTGTCAGGATAAAATGCTCAAATCCTAAGATATGTTCCCTCCTATATGCAGCCACAAGGCTGCTTGAATCAATTTTTGTACATGTTTATGTGCTAAAGATAGTGACAGTTGTCTAACTCTGCTTAACCCCACCCTCCGATATATAATGCTGATGTTAGTAACTGTCTCCTCAGGGGCCACAGTTTAGCCCTCCATTATTTCATGTATCTGGGAGGGTCTTATGAAAGCAGGCTACTACCATGGACAGAAATGATGTATGTCACTGAGTTTTCCACTTAAACTTGCACTACTACTAAACTAATTTTTGTGATTGGTCCCCAACACAAAGACCACAGACATTCTAGATAGACTCTGAAACCTGCCTTTCCTCTTTACTGCCACATATGTCTCTAGTTGGTCAGTTTCCCAGCTAGAATTCAAAGATTGTTTTCATCTGAAATTGGATAACCACTCTAAATCACCGTGCTGCTAATAAAAGTCAGGATATTCCGCCTGTATGCTTCCCACATGTACAGAAGCTGGATACCCCCAGAAGCATAAATTTCACTCTCTCCCTTACATAGATTGCTGTATAACAGGAAGTTGAAACTTAATTTGAAACAGTATTTGTTGAAACAACATTTTCACTAAGTTTTTAATTTTTTTATTATTATTATGTTTATGTGTGTGTGTGTGTGTGTGTGTGTGTGTAGATATATCACATTGTTAGAGTCCCCAGGGTTCTCCAGCCATTATATCACCCATGAACCATTATCTTGATCTTTGGCACTCAACCCTTCCCTGATTTCTCCCTTCCTCACACTCCCTATCTGTATGTTTTAGTTCTGTTGTCAGTTTGTTTTGACTTTTTGTTGTTTTTCCTATATCCCATCTATAAGTGAGACCATCTGGTTTCTGTCATTTTCTTTCTGGCTTATTTCCACTAGTATAATCCCTTCTAGGTCCATCTATGTTATCCCAAATGCATCCAATTTGTCTTTTTTAATTGCTGAATAATATTCCATTGTGTAAATATACCATAACTTTTTCGTTTACTCATCCATTTTGGGACATTTGGGTTGTTTCCAAATCCTGGCTATTGTAAATAGCGCTGCTATAAACTTGCAAGTACAGCTGTCCTTTTGAATTAGTGTTTTGGTATTATTTGGGTAGATTCTAGTAGTGGAATTGCTGAATCAAATAATAGTTCCATTTTCAGTAGCTTTAGGGTCCTCCACACAGCTTTCCATAATGGCAGGAACAGTTTGCATTCCCACCAGCAGCATAAGAGTAAGACCCAAAACCATAAAAAACACAGAAGAAAACAAAGGAAAACATGAACAGCTAGGACTACATCAAACTGAAAAGCTTCTGCACAGCAAAAGAGATAATTACCAAAACAAAGACATCCAACTGAATGCGAAATGCACTCAACTAATATCTAAGATGCACAAAAAACTCACACAACAAAAACAAAGCAAAAAGCTCAGTCAAAAAATTGGGAGAAGCACTTAAAAGAGTTTCTTCTTCTACAAAGAAGAACTGCAAAAGGCCAACAGGCATATGAAAAAATGCTCAACAACACTTATAATCAGGAAAACACAAATCAAAAACACAATGAGATGCCACCTTCCACCAATAAAAATGTCCCATATCGAAAAAAAAAGGGGGGGGGGCAACAACAAGCACTGAAGTGGATATGGAAAAAAAGGAACACTCAAATTTTTAAATCTCAAATGTGATCAAATTAAGCTGTTTTCAGATACAAGTTTATTCCCATAAACATATTATGCTTATTTTATTCCCATAAACATATTATGGGAATAAACTTGTATCTCAAAGAAAAAAGTAGAAACAAAAGTAAATGCCTCATCTCTTACTAATTTGGATTAGTCATTTTGTGCCAGTTTTGAACAGGGGTTAAAAATCACAAAGTCAAACAGTGTAAGAAAGTGGAATAATCTAGAATGGTTGAAACGCCCACAGTTGTATGCAAAGCTCTGAGTGAGCAATTACAGAGGCTTAAATAGGTGTTGATAGGGTTTCTGTACTGATAATAATGATGTGTTTCAATTCTTACTATTTTTAAAGAACAATAAAGATTTTGTCATCTGAAATTGCATTTTGAGAGTCTCTAGATAAGATTCAACAAAGCATGGCAATAGGAGTGGAAATCCAAAAATATAACTATAATCCAGTTTCCCATATGTTGACACACAACTGGCTGCTTGCATGCATATGGCTACTGACCAGGTGCAGAACGCTGTTACTTTCAGTAGTCAGCTACTTAATTTATAACCTTATTGAACTGTTGGTTAAAAGAGCAAGTTGTAGCAAAATCAACCTAACTTCTAGTTTAAAGAGGAAGAGGGAGTTAATTCTAAAATTTCACCAAAAAGTGACTTTTTCCAGATTTCTAAATTGCATTTATCTGATAAAAATTCCTTTATACTAACATGATAATGTCCCTAGCACATTAAAGTTAAGGTGAAATAGAGTGAAATTTCATTAAATTTGGCTTTGTAAATCATTAAACATAAAGTTTATCTACACCTGTGAGGCATTATAAATGTTACAAAAAATGATAGGCAGAAAAGTATTTGTATCTCATCATTTGGAAATAAAACAGAAACATGATACAAAATAAATGCTTTGTATTGAAAGCCCAAGAGCTCCCACTGGTCAGATCTATAACAATTTGAGCATCAAAATAAATGATGGTGGTAGATCATAACCCTTTTAATAAATTAGAAATTCATGAGTTCATAATGACATAAACAAATATTTATTCCTTACATTCTATGAGAACCAACTGATAAATGCAGAAGGAAAGGGAGAACTGAAAGGTTGTCATTTGGGAACTGTGACAGCAACCTTTAATTTAGTCAGGAAGCATCAATGGATGTTGGGATTAAGAATGAGAAGGAGAGGGATGAGCGCAAGTGATCAGATGATGGTTCATGGGTTAAATGGGGGGAGAACCTCAAGGTATAAAATGATATAGATATCATACACATGTGTATATATATATCTTACATATTACATATATTTATACATATATAACCATACAAAAAATAAAAGGTATAAAATCTGAAAGAAAAAAAGGAGTGACAATTTGACCATGACCAGGTTATTTACATGCTTCTGTAATGTCTCCCCACAAAGTGCCTGCTGAATGCTATGGGAAAATAAATAGTTTTGCAGTCAATTCTCTATCAAGGTTTGACTAACTAATAATGGAACAATTGGAAATCATGTGCCACCTGACAGAACACAATGGGATGAATATCTATGTGTGATAGTTTTGCACGAGATACACAGCTTGAATCTAGTCACAAAGAAATAGATGTAGATTTGGAAATCCTACATGATAGATGACTTGTACTATTCAAAGGTGTTAAGTCCACATAAAAAATATTTCACAGCTTCCAGATTGAAGGAGACTATAGATAGGAAAATGAAATAGAGCAGTTCCAGAATGAAACCTTTGGCTGTGAAAGACATTGAAATACCTACTGAAAATCTGACTGGTATTTATGCATTGGATCAGAATCTGATGGTTGTGCTCCGATTACATAGAAGAGTGACAAATGCACACAGTGTTATCAACACAAACTGCTAGCATCCTCCTTTGCAATCACTCACTCTCCTTGAAGTGAAAAGTTCATTTGATATGTCTGTCTTCCCAATGAGTGCTAATTAACAATTTTACCCAGTATTTACCAAACATGTTTTATGGATCTTCATTTCCAGACTACCGTCTCTGGATTCTCACTACCCACTGATCAATCTTAAGTCAAGATCATATATTTGAGATGTTTTCATGGCAGCACTTCACTTATAGGTATGAAATTCTATTACGACCAAGATATTAAATGCTACTGCTATTAGCATGAAGTAAAGCAGAGCAGTGATACAATGAACTTACATTCTGCTCAGGGACCAAGATGTCAGGAATGTAATGAGCTCCTATGGGGTCTGAAGACAAATGAATTGAAGTGTTGAAACTGAGTGGGGTTTTAGGTACTATTTGGTTTGATGGCAAAGATGTTCCATTTATCAGAATTCTGGTTTGAATCCCTCTCTGATTTCTTTAATCTTAAACTTCCAAGGTCAAAACTGCTACAGCATGACTGAGACCTATACAAGTGCCTCCCACCTCCTCCCCCGCAGCCTGCCCCTCCCCCCCCAACCTGCCCCAGGCCCTTTCAACAAACATAAAATGTGATCACAGCAGACTCCCTTATCCCACCAGAGGCTGCCAGGTGGATTATATTAGGTCAGGCAATATTTGTAATAGATATATTAGTTTCAGAGGTCACTGGATCATTATTAAATTGAATTCTCACCATACACACAGAAAATTTTATCAAAAATAAGAGAGAATAAAAGGAAAGAATAAATTTCCTTAGAGAAATCAGGAACACTACCAAATACATTTACGAAGCCAATATCATACGAATACCAAAACGAAACAAAGATAACACAAAGAAGGAAAATTACAGGCCACTCTCCCTAATGAACACAGATACAAAAATTCTCAACAAAATCCTAGCAAATAGGAACCAACAATGCATCGAAAAGATAATACACCATGATGAGGTGGGATTTATCCCAGGGAAACAAGGATGGTTCAACACCCAAAAATCAATTAATGTAATCCAACATAACAAAAAGAAAAAGAAAAACCACATGATCATATCAATAGATGCTGAGAAAGCATTTTACAAAGTTCAATCATCTATTTATGATGAAGGTACTTGAAATTCTGGGGTTAGCAGGAATGTACCTTAACACAATTAAAGGAATATGTGACAAACCCACAACCAATATCATTCTGAATGGTGAAAAACTGAAAACCTTCCCTTTGAGATCAGGAAAAAGGCAAAGTTGTCCACTGTCACCACTGCTTTTCAATATGATACTGGAAGTCCTAGCTAAAGCAATAAAGCAAGAGGACATAAAAGGAATCCAGATAAGGAAAAAAGTAAAGCTACCACTGTTTGCAGATGACATGATAATTTATATAGAAAACCCTAAAAAGTATACAGAAAAACTACACAAAATCAACACACAAAAACCAGTTGCCTTCTTATATGTAAAAAGAATCAGTCTGAAGAAGAAGAAATTATGAAAACCACTCCATTTACAATTGATCCAACAAAAATTAAATACCTGGAAATAAACCTAACAAAAGATGTGAAAAACCTATATAAAGAGAACTATAAAACATTGCTAAAAGAAACAGAAAAAGACAAAAAGGTATAAAGATATTCACTGCTCATGGATTAGAAAAATCAACATTACTAAAATGGCCATCCACCAAAAGCAATTTACATTCAATGCAAATCCAATAAAAATCTCTATGACATTCTTTAAAGAAATATGATTGAAATTCATATGAAATAATAAAAAAAACCTTGAATAGTCAAAGTTCTCCTGATCAAAAGGAGAGAGAATAGAGGGTATGCACTCCCAGACTTTAAATTTTACTACAAAGCCACAATAATTAATACTGCATGGTACTGGAACAAAAACAGACACACAGACCAATGGAACAGAATTGAAAGTCCAGAAATAAAACCACATATGTACAATCAACTAATCAATGACAAAGGGGCAAAAAACAGACAACAGAACAAGCATAGTCTCTTCAACAAATGTGCTGGGAAAACTGAACTGCTACATGCAAAAGAATGAACCTAGGCTACTCCTCACACCATGCAAAAAAATCAGCTCAAAATGTCTAAAAGACTTGGATCTAAGACCTGAAACCATAAAATACATAAAAGGAAATATGGGCAAAATACTCTAAGACTTAGATTTCAGAAACCTTTTTCAGCATTTGTAGTTACAAATGCTACAAAACTGAAGGAAAATATAAACAGCTACAACTACATCAAACCCAAAAACTTCTGTATAGCAAAAGAGACAATAAACAAAAAGAAACCCAACTGAATGGGGAAAAAATTTTGCCCTCCATACAAGTGATAAGGGTCTGATAACAAAGATACTCAAGGAACTCACACAACTTAACAAAAACAAAGCAAAAAGCCCAGTCCAAAAAAAATGGGGTAAAGAGCTAAAAAGGCATTTCTCAAAAGAAGAAATACAGTCAACAGGCACATGAAAAAAATGCTCACCATCACTAATAATCAGGGTAATGCAAATCAAAACTACAATGAGGTATCACCTCACACCAGTAAAAATGACCCATATTTAAAAAAAAAAAAAAAATGGGCGGCAACAAATGTTGGCATGGATATGGAGAGAAAAGAAACTTTTATACTGCTGGTGAGAATGCAAAATGGCCCAGCCACTATGGAAAGCTGTATGGAGGACCCTCAAACAACTGAAAATGGAACTACCATTGGATCCAGCAATCCCACTTCTAGTTATCTACCCAAATCTAGACCAACACTCTAGTTCATAAAGATACCTGCACCCGGATGTTTATTGCAGAGTTGTTTACAGTATCCAGGATATGAAAACAATCTAAATGTCCCAAGACAGGTGAATGGTACAGAAAGTTGTAGTATATGTACAAAATATATTATCATTCATCAATCAAAACAGACAAACATGTCATTTGCTGTAACATAAATGGAGCTAGAAGGAGTCATGCTGGCAGAAATAAGTCAGAAGGAAGAGAAATATTGAATGGTCTCGTTTATATGAGGGATAAAGGAAAAACAAACGAATAAACAGACAAAAATTTAAAACTAACTTTCAGCAAAATTGATGCACAGAGCAAGAGAAGGGGAGGAGGAATCAAGGATAGAAGCGGCACAAAAGATTAAGACCATTGTTCAAGGGTGATAAGGTAGAAAGTGGTGGGAGAACCCTGGGAAGATAACAATGCAAAAAAAAAAAAAGAAAGAAAAGAAATTATACCCACAAAATATAAAAAAATGAATTAGGGGAAAAAATAAAATAAAAGAATGAATTTCTTATGAAATGTTACTTGCATTTTAAAAATCAGATTAAAAAAATGTGTATGTGTCATTTTCAGCAAAATAGAAGAAACTCAGGAGGATTATGGAAAATTAAAATAAGTCAAAAAGGAAGAAGACAAATATTGGATGGTTTCAACTATATATGCAAATATTAGGAAACAAAGTAGATGATGGAAAAAAATAAAAATAATCCAGTGGTAAATTGAGGTTACCAGAAGAGAAGAGATTCCATTTTGATGGAAGCAAAGGAAGAAGGAACCTAATGGATGGTACTGGGTGAAAAAAAATTAATTAAAAAACTTGCAATAATAAAATTAAATTAATTTAAATATTTGTAAAGCATGATAATATACATCTACTTATGGAAATAAGAACTTTTATTTTTCTTTACAAATTCTTCACAGAAACTTTCTTTTTGTAACATTCTGTTCATTCAGCTTCTACTCAAGGAGATAGGGCAGGTCTCGTTTCTCAACTATTCTTAAAGTCCATTATTGCAACACCAGTAAATCCATTCTCCAAGCTGACCACTTCGTTCCTTTACTTAACTGATCAGACTAGTTTCCTTGATTGATTTTCTGTGAAGAATTTCATTTTGTCCTCCTATAAGACATAACTCCTGATGCCAGTCAATGTGTGCAGGGTGCATCGCAAAACCAAATATTGCATTGCTGGCAGTACATCCAAGGATAGCACTATTTTTTATATTTCTTTCTGGATTTTTCAGCTGGAAACCAGTTTTACATTTACATGAAAGGAATCATCCCACCCACACCAATTTCTGTGCCTGTTGAGCACAGAAATTTCTCAGCAGTTTTCAGCTATTTCATGTTGTTTAAAGATATGCTCCAGTGTATTTACAGTTGATGGGGTTAGATTTTAGATCTCATAGTTATGCTCTACAAATAAAGCGCTGTTGTGACTATTAAAACTTTTACAAAGGAAATGCTCTCCAGATGTTCCTCATTCCCTGAATTAATTAGTTTTGTTGAACAGGTCTCAGAAATTCATGCTAAGATATACAGGATTAGTCCCTATAGTGTTATTACATTTCATATCTTAGTTTAGTATTTTATTGGTTTAGGCTGACTTAGAAAATAAAATATATATAGTATGTGATTTCAAGATGATAAAAGGAAAAAATATTTCTAAAACTGAATAAAGAAGCAATAATATACAAACCAGCAAGATGACATCAGGCCAATGTATCAACATATCATTTTAACTACATAATAAAATGACTGCTTGTTCACTGCTTTTTATGTGCCCAAAGCTATTCTAAAGGCATTATTTCTCTCATCTTTATTTTTAATGCATAGAATAACCCTATGAGGTGAGGGTGGGTACTATTGCTTGCTCTTTACAGTTGAGGAAATAGAAGTCCAATGAACTTTATAATATACCTGGTGTCATACAGTTTGTGAATGACAAAATCAAGATGAGAAACCAGCCATGTTGAATCCATATCAACTCCTCATTCCCAGAAGTTCCAGTCAAAGACAATGCTTAATAAAACAATTAAAAACAAAAAAAAAGTGATAGTAAAATGGAATAAATAAAAACAGGCTTCAAAGATTGTTGCCAGTAGTGTCAACTAGTTAGAACTGGCTATATCTTTTCCAAGAGTCATTTGGCACTCCCTATCATAGATCTTACACTACAGAAATTGAATAATATTGAAACAGTATGTTCATAATTGAGGCAATATAATTAACAGCATATATCTCTCTCTTTCCCTTCCTTCCCCCTGTTATTGTGTCAGCAAAAAAAATCACCTACTATTCAATAATTAATTCAATATAAGGACTATTCAACATAGGGAATATTATAAATAATAATGCCATATTATACAATGAAATTATTGTACATTTTTAACAATTGTGATTTAAATGTATATAGACAGATATATATACAATTTACTGAAAATGTACTTACAAAACATAAAGAAAAAAGATAGTGTTCCTAAAAATATATACAAACACTTACAATATGCATACTTATTTTCAAAAGGTCAGAAAGGAAATAGATTAAAATTATATCAAAATTTCTCTGTTGGTTATATTTAAAATTGTTTTCCCATTATGATCATTTATATTTTTTCACCTTTCTGCATTAAATATTTTTAGCAAAAAAATAATAAAACTTTTCTATTTTGAATGTTAGTTAAAAGTAACGACTGGTAGATGTACACTATCTCTTAAAAGAAAAGAAGAAAGCAATTAGGAGATGTGATCTCAGCTTTGTGAAAATCTGTATAGTAGTTCATATTAATATTACTTTATAAGAATATACTTTAAATACTACTGAAAACCATAACCAGAATGGCTATAGGTGAACCCAAGAAGCTGTAAGACAAGATGCCTACTTATCACTTAAAAAAAAAGGTTCCCATCAATTTACAAAATTTTCTAAGAAGAGAGGTGAAAGACAATGACTGAGAAAGAGAAAATGAGCACAAGGGATCAAGGTGACAGCTCATGGGTGATAGATATTATGTGGGAGAATTTTGGGTATACAATGACGTAAGAAGAATATATAAAATCAAGAAAATAGTACAGTCTTTTAAACCCCCCCCCCAAAAAAAAGAAAGCAAATGTGATGTTATCGAAGGCAAAAGAAGTATACTATGGCCAGGAAATGAAGGATTTTGTACCAGCTAATAGAGACAGGAATGGACTAGGGAGGAGAGCTAAGTGCTTTGGTAGTGGGAAAGCTATGGTAAGCACATTGAAGGGGGAAATCCTTCACTCTTAAAACACTGTCAAGAATGTAAAACATGGGTACCTCATTAAAAGTGAAAAATTAATAATAAAGTTATAATAATATATAATAAATAACCAACTAACGACATTTTTTTTAAAAGAACAGCTGTTTATCTGTCTCTTTGTGACTATCGTCAAGTAAGGGATCACTGTGTGGCACATCTCTGATCTGAGTCACTCTGACTTCATGGTCCACAGTTGGACCAATATCATCTGTCAGAAAGCGCTAGGAATTGTGGTTTGCATGAAGTGACCATGAGTATCCAGATAACACTGGAGCTGTAGCAAAGCTACACATATTTCCCAGCATTTTTAAATTTTTTATTTTTTATTGAGGTAATGTTAGTTTACATGAGTAATTGCATTTAGGAGGACAGACCCCCCCCCTTCAGGTGCTGGTATCATTAAACCACCCATAGTCTACCTCCACAGTCTATGGTGCTCCCGCCCTACTTTTCTTACCCTTCCTCTTCATCCTCTGAATGTCTTAGTTTTATAGTTGGCTTTTAAAAACCAGCCTCCCAGCACAGAATCAGCCTGCCAGCAACTAGAAGTACTGTGAGTGCTATTCCTGGGAGTGGCTAAGGCCCTTGGCCAGCACCTCTATGCAATCAACACAGCAAAGTGAGGAACCATCATCTCAGGCCGGGAGTCACTTTCCTGGGAAAGGAGAAGGCCTACTGCCAGCACCATCCCCATGACCAGCCAAGCAAAGCACTGAACCAGCATCCCAGTGCCTGCAAGCCCTGAAACTGCAGTTCCTGGGAGAGGGTAAGGCCCTTGGCCAGTGTCCTTCCTCCAACCAGCCTGGCAAAGGGCAGAACCAGCATCACACCACTGGGAACTCCAGCAAGCACAGTTTCCAGGAGACTTGGTAAAAGTCCTTCAACAACCTTGCCAGCCAATAAAAGAGCCATAGTATCCCAATATATAGAACAAACCTGAAAGCAAACCGCAGGACAAAAACTGCAAATACACAAGCAAGCCCTCCAGAAAACAATACATCACCAAAGGAAAGACAACCCCAGGACTCAATAATGATGACATAGAAGAAAAGCTTATCTGACATACAAAGAATTCAAACTCAGCATGATGAAAGTATTTAAAGAGTTAAGGGAAGAATTCAAATTCAGCATAACAAAAATACAAGAACTAAGTGAAAAGGTAGAAAAATATAAAAGAGAAAGCACCAATAAGAGTTATATAATCAATTAACTGAAGAATGAGGTTGAATGCGTAAAGAAGAAACAGAAAGAGATTCTGGACATAAAAACAGCAACAGAGGAGCTCAAAAAAGCAGGGGAAAGTCATTAAAATAGATAGGATGAAATGGAAGAATGAATCAGTATCTTGAAAACACTGAAATAGAATGGACCAACAAAGAAAAAGAGAAAAAAATACAAAGGAAGAAGACAGAAGGAAAACTCAGAGATTTTAGATGCCTTGAAGAAAGAAAACATAAGAGTAATTGCAATCCCAAAAGGAGAAAAGATATTGGAACTGAAGGAATATTTTAAGGAAATATAGAGGAGAACTTCCCAAACCTGAAGAAGGGAATGAAAGTAGACATACTAGAAGACAGAAGGCCACCAAACTACTTCAGTGCAAGGAAAAACCACAACAAGACACATCATCATAAGTTTCTAAGAGTCCAAGATAAAGAATAATGAAACTGCTAGAGAAATGAAACATAACATACAGAGGGAAACCAATTAGGTTGACTTTAGGTTTTTTTGAGGAGATGCTTCAGGCAAGGAAAGACAGGAGCCACATATTTTTAAAACTCCAAGACTAAAAATGCCAACCAAGAATACTCTATTTTGCAATTATCTCCTTTCTTTATGAAGTAAAAATAAGAATCTTCTCAGACAAGCAGAGTCTTCAGAAATTCACCACTACTAAACCTCCACTCCAAGAAATCTTGCAAGAATCATTATGATCAAAACCAACAGAAGAATAAACAGGAATAACAAAATAAGGAAAAAACAGAATGTCAAAATGACCAACAAAATGTCAGCCTCAGACTCTCAAATATCAATAATCACTCTAAATATTAATGGTCTAAATTCATCAATCAAAAGACATGGAGCAGCAAAACTAAATCAAAAAACAGAACCAAATCTTCTGTTGCCTCCAGGAAGCACATTTGATCTCTACATGAATAAATAAACAAAGATTGAAATAACATCAACTTTTTTTTCTCTGACCATAATGGTATCAAACTGGAAATCAATGATAAAAGGAAAATAAGAAGAGCATACATTACATGGATAATGAGCAACATGCTATTAAAAGATGACTAGGTAAATGAAAGAAGAAATTAAAACTTACTTTGGAGACAAATGACAAAGATGACACAACACTCCAAAATGTATGGGACCCAGCAAAAGCAGTATTAAGAGGAAAGTTCATAGCAATACAGGCCAATATAAAAAAAAATCAATAAATAAACCCAAAGAAATAATCCAATTTCCCAACTTGAGGAACTAGCAAAAGAGCAACAAAAAAGTGCAAAACCCAGCAGAAGACAGGAAATAATAAAAATCAAAGCAGAAATAAATAAAATAGAAATCAAAAGAACACCCCAGAAAATAAACAAAACAAAAAACTGGTTCTTAAAAAAAACTAAGCAAAATTAATAAAACCTTAGCAAGACTCACAAAGAAAAGAAGGGAGAAAATGCAAATAAACAGATTACAAATGAAAGAGGAGATATTACAAGTGACAAAACAGAAATTCAAAGGATAATTAGAGACTACTATGAGCAGCTTTATGCAAACAAATACAACAACCTCGATGAGGTGGATAAATTTTTAGAATTATACAGCCACCTAAATATGAACAAAGAAAAAATAGAGGATTTAAACAGGTTAATCACAAGCAGCAAAATTGAAGCAGTCATCAAAACTCTCCCTAAAAACAAGAGCCCAGGACCAAATGGTTTCACAAATGAATCCTACCAAACATTTAAAGATTAAATAAAACCTTCATTACTATAATTCTTCCAAAACATTGAGAAAGAAGGAAAACTACCAAACATATGCTATAGAGCAAATATCACACTAATACCAAAACCAAATAAAGATAGCACAAAGAAAGAAAACTATAGGCCAATTTTCCTAATGAACACAGATGTAAAAATTCTAAATAAAATCCTGGCAAACAGAATCCACCATGACCAAGTGGGATTCATCCCAGGAGCACAGGGATGCTTCAACATCTGAAAATCAAACATAATCCATCATATCAACAAAGAGAAAACCAAAAACCATATGATCATATCAATAGATGCTGAAAAAGCATTTGATAAAGTTCAGCATCCATTCATGATAAAAGTCCTGGGGGGAGGGGAATGGAATAAAAGAAACATATCTCAACATAATAAAAGTCATTTCTGACAAACCCACAGCAAACATCAATCTTAACAGGGAAAAGCTGAAATCATTCAATTAAGATCTGGAACCAGGCAAGGATGCCCTCTCTCACCACTACTTTTCAACATAGTACTGGAAGTCCTATCTAGGGCAATAAGATAAGAGAAAGACATAAAATGAAAACAAACAGGGAAAGAAGAAATGAAACTATCATTATATGCAAATGGTGTGATACTCTATGTAGAAAATCCAAAAAATTTTCACAGAAAAACTAATAGAAATAACAAACTGGCTGAGTAAGGTTGCTGTATACATAATCAGCACATAAAAATCAGCCTTCTTATACACAAAAAAAATCAGTCAGAAGAAGAAAAAATTGAAAAAACTACTACATTTCCCATTACACCAGTGAAAATTAAATACCAGTGAATAACCTAACAAAAAAAGTGAAGGATCTATACAAAGAAAACTACAAAACATTCTTTTTTAAAAAAGAAGACATTTAAAATGGAGAGATATTCTCTGCTCATGGATTAAGAGAATTAACATTATCAAAATGACCATTATACCAAAAGCAATCTACAGATTCAATGCAATTCCAATAAAAATCCCAACAATATTCTTTAAAGAAAGAGAACAAAAATGACTGAAATTCATCCAGAATAAGGAAAGACCTTGAATAGCCAAAACACTCCTGACCAAAAAAAGAGAGAATGGAGGTATTTCAATCCCAGACTTCAAATTATACTACAAAACCATAATAATTAAGATAGCATCTTACTGGTACAAAAACAGATAATCAGACCAATGGAACAGAATCGAGTGCCCAGAAATAAAGTCACACAGATATAATCAACTGATCTTTGACAAAGGAACAAAAAACATACACTGGAACAAGGGTAGCCTCTTCAATAAATGGTGTTGGAAAAATTGAACCACTATATGCTAAAAAAAAAAAAAAAGAATCAAGACAATTCCCTCACATCATGTACAAAAACCACCTCAAAAGGGATAAAAGACTTGGATTAATATCTGAAACCATAAATTACATAGAGGATAATAAAGGAAAAACATTCTAAGACCTACACTTCAGATACTTGTTTTAGGATACATCTATTGATGTTAAAGAAAATAAAAAGGAAAACAAACAGCAGGGACTACATCAAATTAAAAAGCTTCTTTACAGCCTAAGAGACAATAACCAAAACAAAAAGAAACCCAACCAAATGCAAAAAACTTTTGCCCTCCATACAAGTGATAAAAGTCTGATAACAAAGATCCACAAAGAACACATACCACATAGCAGAAATAAAGCAAAAAGCCCAATCAAAAAATGGGGAGAAGAACTAAAAAGACACTTCTCCAAAGAGAAAATACAAATGGTCAATAGGCATATGAAAAAATGTGTTCAACATTACTACTAATCAAAGAAATGCAAATGACACAGATATTGGCCACATCAAAAAACAAAAAAAAAAAAAAAAAAAAAAAAAAAAAAAAAAAACCCTGGCAACAAGTGCTAGTGTGAATGTGGAGAGAAAGGAACATTCTTACACTGCTGGTGGGAATGCAAACTTTTATGGCCATTATGGAAAGTGGTGTGGAGAACCCTCAAAAACTGAAAGTAGAACTATCATTTGATCCAGCAATCCCATTTCTGGAACTCTAACCAAAGGTCACCAAAACACGAATTCAAAAAGATATCTTTACTTGATGTTTATTGCAGCACTATTTACAATAACCAGGATATGGGAACAACCTGAATGCCCCAAAACTGATGAATGGTTGAAAAAGGTGTGGTATATTTATACAATGAATACTATCCTGCAATAAAAGCCAACAAATATGAAGCATTTGTGATGACATAGATGGACCTAGAGGGAATTGTATTAGCAGAAATAAGTCATGAAGAAAATGACAGAAACCACATGGTCTCACCAATAAATGGGATATAGGAATAATAAGCAAAAGGATAAGAAAAATTCAAAATAAACGGACAACAGAACTGGGGTAAGCAGCTAGGGAAGGGGAGGGGAGAGGAAAATCAAGGAAGGGATGAGCCCAAGAAAAGATAAGATGAGGGTTCATGGTTGATGGGGGTGGAGAGCCCTGGGAAATGCAATGATATAATATAATTATATATATATATATATATATATATATATGCACGCACACACAAATAAGCATAAATATGCACTCAACAAAGAAAATAAACTTTAAAAATTAATCATTTTAGAAAAATTTTAGAGGTTTTGTTACCAGTAATTATCAGTGAATTACATGAAAAATTAAGATTAAAAAAAAAGAAAGGAAAGCTAAAGTTCAAAAATTACATGACCACAGCACAAAAAACCACCAGTGTTCAAAATGGGTCATATACTAACATAATTGTTAATTCTCTCTTAGCACTCAGAAACTTGTTCATTGTGATGCCCAGGGAAGAAGATTAAAATTATGGTGCCGATAAGGGAAATGCAAGTCAAAACCACAATGAGATACCACCTTACACCAGTAAGAATAGCCCACATCCAAAGAACAGGCAACAACAGGTGCTGGCAAGGATATGAAGAAAAGGGGACACTGTTATACTGCTGGTAGGAATGTAAACTGGTCCAACCTGTATGGAAAGCTGTATGGAGGGCCCTCAAATTAATGAAAATGGAACTACCATTTGACCCAGCAATTGCTCTCCTGGGAATTTACCCAAAGGTGACTTCAATGTTGGTACAAAGGGACACCTGTGCTCGGATGTTTATTGTACCACTATTTATAATTGCAAGGACATGGAAACCGAAATGTCCCAAAACAGATGACTGGATGAAAAAGATGTGGTATATATGCACAATGCAATATTACTCATCAATTAAAAATGGCAAATTAGACAATTTTATGATAACATGGATGGACTTAGAAGAATTCATATAGGCAGAAACAAGTCAAAAAGAAAAAAAAACAGAAACCAAATGGTTTCACTGCTATGTGGGACATGGGAAAGATAAACAAAAATCCATGAAGAAAAGCCAAAACAAGCTAACAACCAAATTGAAGTACACAACCTGGGAGGCGGGGATTGGAAAGGGTGGGAACAGTGGGTGGGGTGAACCCCAGAGATCACAGAGATGTGAAATTCATATATAAATAAATTATTTTTTTAAAAATTATGGTGCTGGCTCCAGATGACCTGCACACGGGCACTGCACAGGCGACTTGGCTCGCTCCCTCCATGGCCCACCATGATGGCAGGGCCGCCACACCTCAGTGAGACACACTGGCTCTGTCCACCTGTGGAGAGTGGGTGGGATGGAGCCACAGGTTCGATCAGGAGAAGCCATCCCTGCTCGTGTGTGAGCGCTGCATGGCTGGTTTTGGCCTGTGCCTGCGGGACCCGGACATTGGCTGCCACCACACCCATCACAAGACTGGCTTTCATGCCAGTCTTGTGGTGGGGATGTGTGTGGGGATGGGGCATGGCCGGGGGTTGCTCTGGGGCTTGACAAAAAGCAGGGTGCAGTGGGGGGGTGTTCACCACAGTCCCCTCTCCTTTAGCCTCCACTCCAAGGAGCCCACACCAGCAATAAGCACATCAAGACAAACTTCGACCACAGAAACAGAAGAGGCGAGGAACAGCAAGAAGACTCTAAAACACATGCCTCTAAGGCAGGACTCAAAAAGAGCAAAGCAAGTTCACGGAGCATTGAACTGTAAGAACAAACATGAAAGAGCTACGCCTACTGGGGAGCTGTGACCAAAAACCCAGCACAGAGACGCTGTCAATAAGAAACAGGTCACCCCCTTTCCAGAGGGAGGATACCTGCAGAAAGGCAGTGACCCCACAGCAAAGCTCCTAGAAAGGAGAGTAGGAGACTGACCATCAGCCAATGGCTGTCCCCATGGAGGAGCAGCTCTACCAAAACATAAGACTAGGAGTCAGGTCCTCAAAGCCAGAGACCTGAAACATACTGAGATGGAGCAGCAAAATGAGGCAGAAAACAACAGCAAGAATAACCACCAAGAAACAAGAAGCATGGATACAAGCCAAAGGTGATCGGATTGACCAATGAAGGCAAAAAGACTAAAGGGTTCAACATGGACGAACAACAAAAAGAAAGGAGGCAAAGAGACCAGAGGGGGCATGGTGGGGTGGGGTAATCCCATGGGGATCAACAATTATGCAATCATGTTTTATACAAAATCCAAAAATAAAAAATTATATAAAAATAAAATAAAATTATGGTGTTAACACAACTTTAAAAGTTGTGGATTTCAGCAAACAACTCTGCAAGGCCCTGACTATAGAACGTACAAGGAAAGTCATCAATTCTTTTCTGGGACTATTTTTTAATGACAAGTGGGAAAAATTATCGCTTTGTTACCATGTGGAAAAATTTCATTCAATATTCACTGCAACTACCTTGAGATTTCTCCATAAAGTAAAAATTACTTTCCACCAAAAATATGAAAACTGCATGTTATATATTTATGTAATAATAATTCCATGTTGTACATGCTAGCAATTTATCAAAATAGAGATATAACATATTAAAATAAAGACTTCAGTTGAATCCCAGTATGGTAAATTATCTTCTTTCCAATAGTTCTACATTCAGTTGATAAAGAAGAGGCAGAAACAAGAAAAGAAAAAGTTGAATGCAAGCTGAACAAAACATCTAAAGGGGGAGCAATTTGCTGTCAAGGAAAAGGAGAAAATGATCATTATTTAAGGTGAAATCACAAAAAAAAAAAACAATAAAAAATCAAAAGTTTTGACAAACAGGGCAGTTACTATGTAGAAAAGAACAAAAAATCACATACAGTAGCAAAAATATTTTAGAAAAATAATTTAAAATTCAGTTATATATTTATTTGAATAAAATATACAGCAAATATGTCTACCATAAGAATAACAGAAATAAGAGAAATAGAATAACAAACAATGAAAGCACTGGAAATGCTGAGTAGAAAGACATGAAGATAAATGCCCACAAAAAACATGATGAACTCCTAATTTTCTCCAGACTAGAAGATGTAATCAATACTCTTTCCAACCACTTGATTAAATGATTAAGGAATTAGAGATATGCAGATACTAAAAATTTCCTTGCCTAAGATTAATGTGTATTCTTGCCAGACTTCCAAAAATAATAGTGAAACCAAGAGAGGTTGAATTGAAAAAAGTTTTGTTGTAAGTAAAGAAGAGAAATATTTTAGAGAAACACTTTGTGATAGGTGGTTTCAAGTCAGAAGTCATTAAAGAAGTCAAAGCATTGCATAAATCCAGGACACATATCACACTGAACTTTACAGCAAAATAGTGACCTGATAACAGGCAATGCCAAGAAAAGGCTGGTGAAGTGGATCCAAGGACAAATATCATAAAAGGGAATACTTAACTTTAATGTCATGAACTATAAAGGATTGGCCTTTAAATATCTCAGCAAAAGCATGGCTTAAATACACAAGAAAGATTCTTTTTGTGTGAAAAACTTCTTTGTTTTTCATATAATTTTCCACTGACTCCTGTTTTGTTAGCTAACTTCAACATAGAAATGCAACTACAAAAAGAAGTAATCATCAGATTAGTTCTATTATTTCTATATTCAGCAATCAGTCACAGGATGAAGGTTGAAGATACTAACTTCTCCCCCCCAAAGTTTCTCTTTAACATATTTGCCATTAAAACTACTGCATAAAAATGTATCATTATACCCCTAAATGCCTGGAAACACTTGAGAAATTTGTTAATAGTGTACTCACTATTAGGCATCCACAAGTAACAGATGCCTAATGCATCTGAGATGGATTTACTTATTTTATGCCAAAAGTCTCAGCAAAATCTCTACAAGTTGATATGTCAAAGAAGACCCTGACTTTTTTTGGTATATGACATTCTTCCTTAGGTCACAGAATGGTCACTGCAAGTTTTGCTATTAAAGAGCTGAAAAAACAACAATCAAAAAAAAAGGTAACATAAGAAACTAGACTATGTAAACAAAATGCAAAATTATCTGAAGATTCCCGCCCCTAATCTGGTGGGTATCATGGACCTCATACCCCTTTTACCAGCAGCTAAAAAACAGTTCCATAAATCAGCACAGGAGAGTGATTTCCAGTCAAGAAGTAATTTGTCCATGTTTCATCTAGCAGAAATAAGTCAGAAAAAGAGAAATGCTGGATGGTCTCACTTAAATGAGGTTATAAAGGGAAAACAAACAGACAAGAAAAATTTGAAACTAACTCTCAGTAAAATTGAAGCATGGAACATGAGAGGGGGAGGGGGGAAGCAGGAGTGGGAGGAACTCAAAAGACTAACAATGCTTCATGGATGATATCTACCCTGGGGTAGATAATGACGTAAAATAAAACAAATAAAAAAATTAAAAATAAAAGATAAAATATTTTAAAAAAGAAGCAATTTGTCAAGTTCCTCCACAGAACTAGGATATGTAGACCAGGGTGAAATGCTCCAGTGTTCCCCTTACTCCTAATGGCTTGTTTCTGTTTCTGTATCCCTGCCTGCTTTAACTTTAGCAACAGTAGCTGTGTGGTTTTTGCCCATATAAACCCCTGCTAAGGTTTGTTCAAGAATCCTCCCTTACTTGAGGGACAGTCACTGGCCAGCTAATAAAACTTTGAGATTTAATTAGAACTTTTACTTGATTTCATGTCTAGGGTTTACCCTCCAACAGTGGGCAAGAGTTCAAAGTTATCTTCACAGATGTCATCCTTTGTCTATGAAAGCTGTAGGCTACAGGTAAAGTTGTTCTTTTCAGATTAAAAAAGGTTTAACAATAGATACTCAGTCTATCATCAATTTGGTGCGTTCATTAGAAAGTAAAAGACAGGAACAATCTGATCACCATATTAAAAGGATGGATATTGTTGATGCTTTCATTGTTCCTATTAAACCAATATATGCTCACAACATAATAAAGTAAAGAATCAATAAACCAGAGAATGTGAACATTGGAAGTTATTAAAGCCATGTCCACCATAAATCATATTTAAAAGAAAAATTTTCAGAGAACAATCAAATAAATCTAGTTTCATAAAGATAAAAATATTTTTTATTAAGTTCAAACAACATACTGGTGCATGAAAGTATATAGATAATATGAGAGAACAGGATTGTTTGCACTCTCTTAAGTCAGCAGAAACTTGCAGTCATGAAGTCTCACAGGTGACAGTGTAAGTCATGCTCTTTCTGAAACATAAAAGCATGCCTAATAATTTTAAAGGTTTAGGAACAAACAGGTTATCCTTCTGTTTATTGTTTTGTTTGTTAGCAAATGGACACCTGTTTTGGGACGCTCATAATTTAAAAAGGTTGGGACTTGGAAGTTTTTTATGTTTTGTTTCATTTTGTTTTCTATTTATTGAGGCAAACATCACATGTTAAAAAATTAAATACTTAACATAAACAATTCAGTGACTTTTTGCATATGGACAATTTGTGTAACCACAATTCTATCTAGTTGCAAAACATTTTCATCAACCCAAACAAAAATTGCATCTATTCAGCCATTACTCCCAGATGTGCCCTTCTCTGGCAACAATTGGTCAACTATATGGCTTTTCTTTAAATCCAAATGAGCATGGTTATTACAGTAAAATGGGCAAGGAGGGGGGATGCTTGCAGAGAAAAGTGAGAGCAGTAAGAGTTACCTCTGAAAGGAAGAGGTTTGTTATAAACAGAATATGGGTTTACTTCTGGAAAGGCTAATTTGAGGGGCTCTGTGTTTAGGAAAAGCTGGGGGTGGTAGTGAGGTATGATTAAAATAGAGATGAGGAAGAACTCCATGTATTGATATATATTCTATATAGCATATATATAATCTAAGAGCTAGTTTTCTAAAGGGTTAGATTTGTGTCTCCTTCATATTTCCATTCCATTATTCAGATCATTGCATACAGTAAATACTTGGTAAGAATATGTTGCATTTCAACAGAAAACTTCTACAATATTTACTATTATGTAAATAGACATGGAGCTTGGGGTGCTTTTTTTACCTATTGATTTGTCAGTCATTTACACAGCTATATTATTTGGGTATTATAACACCACCATATCTATACATTTTTCATTCATCCTTCACCAATCACTTCCCACCCTGCTCCACACCCCTTGCCATTTCCTATTATTCCCCCCACGCTCCATCTTCTCCTCTCCACTATTCTCACCTATCCCCTCTGGTAACTATTACAGTTTTCAGAGCTTAAGATTTTGTGTGTGGGGGCCAGGCATGGTGGTGCGTGCTTTTAATCGCACCCTGTGGTGTGAGGCTGAGACTGAGAATCGCTTGAATCCATGAGTTCGAGACCCAAGACCCACCCGGGGCAACATAGCAAGATCTAGTCTCAAAAAATAGCTGGGCATGGTGGTGCACGCCTGTAATCCTAGCTACCAGGGAAGCTGAGGCTGGAGATTGCTTGAGTTCATGGTAATCTGGGCAGTGGAGCCTGCAGTTCCCTGGGCAAAATAGCAAGACCTAGTCTTAAAAAAAAAAAAAAAAAAAAAAAGATTTTGTGCGCAAGTTTTACCAGTTTGTTTTCTTTGGCTATTTATATGTCACAAATTAGTAAAATAATTCAGTAACTGTCTTTTACTTTATTTAGCATATTCACCTCAAAAGCCATCAATTTGTCCCAAAAGTTTCTATTTCATAGAAATACCTGAACAGTGTTCCATTTATCATGTATCCATAATTTCCTTATCCAGTCATCTGTTGATGGCAATTAGGTAGATTCTAGATTCTGTGATTTGGTTATTATAAACAAATAACCCTGTTATGAACATAGGAAGGCAGGATCTTTTGTATTAGTGTTTTCAGATCCTTTGGGTAAATCCTTAAGAGTGGCACAGGAATATTTATGGTATTTCCATTTTTATTCTTTTTACACATGGATTTTTACTCTTATCAAGACCATTTATCACGAATATAATGTATGTCCTCTTCTAAACCCTTCTGGGTGGTGATCTGGAGAGTTCATTATGTGTTCTCTAATAAAATCATAGTATTGTTCTTCAGATATGAGGATGGTGGTTTGATGATCAGAGGCTATACAATCCAAATCTATCCCACTTTCTACGGCCTATTGTATAGTAAACAATCCTCATTGCCAATTATAGGACAACCTAACATCATGATGCCCAGTGCAAGATCAGGCTCATCAATCTGCATAGGTTCTTTATCAGTTCTAGCAGTTACACAGATACACCAGGCAGGGCAGGGCAGGGCTGGGCTGGGAGTCAAGTGAGCCACCCAGCCACCAAGACTCTCTCTGGCATTTTCTTGATCGTGCTTGTGCTCCATCTGCTCTCTGCATTCCTTTAGCCCTTCTCTCCCAGACCCAGGTGTGCACACTTACATATGCTTACACCCACTGGGCCACACAATCATGGCAAAGATGCAAATATCCCAAGTGCTGGTGATACTGGCCAATGTAGGAAAAGTCTGACTCACCCTAGCCTACACCTATTTAACAATATAATTACCACCTTATAAAAATACATATAAATGAACTTTGAAGCCTGCATATTTGCTAGTTTTTAAATTTTTTCTAATATGTTTTCTTTCTGCAAGTGCTGTTCAACCAACTGCATTAGATATTATTATCATTATTATAAAATAGGAAATTTAGTACTAAAAGTATTTTTGTTGAAAAATACTCTGCTTTGCTTCCATAATTTTTTAACATTCTCTGTCAAGAAAATGACCCAGAATAGATTGATTTTATGCTGTCAGTTCCAGGAAGACATCTGTGGTTTTCATCATTATCCATTAATATTAGCTGCTGATAAGCATCACTAAGTGATTTCTGGGTTTTATAAAGCAAAGAGAATTTGAGAGTTCTGCATAAAACTGTGCATATGCCAAGGACTGGCAACAGTTAAAGAAGAGGGCAGCCAAATATCTGACTCCTTTTCTTTAAGTAAACAGTCAGAGGTAGAAAAGAAGAATGACTGTGATAAAGAGAAAAGGCAGAAGTCAAGAATCAATTTTCCCCATAGTGCTTCATCTAGAGAATAAACATTTACATTATGATGCAGGATTGGAAAATAATTGTAAATGATAGGTATATTTGGATGATGGCTATTGTAGTTGATCCTCACAGAAGCCTTATCCCACCATGTGTTTTCACCTCTGTCTGATGGTCAGAGGAATATGAGCCCAGAATGTTGCTGATTGCCATGAGCATCCTTCATCTTCACCACTGATAACAGTGGGTCAAGTACCTGCCGAGGTTTGCTTCCCTGTGAGCAGTCACAAAGAAACAGACTCTTTGAACTGTGTCTCCTCCTAACTCCACTCCTCTGGCAACCCTCCAGGTAAAGGTTGTTACACATCCCTCAGATTTGAGAATGGGGCCATAACATCTCTTCTAAACCATTTCCTCCACACTTAGTCCCTGCTCCTATGAGACACATGCCACCTAGTATGCTACCCGTAGCTTTTAGTTTCTCTATTACTCACCCATCTCCAAGTCCCATCGAAGAAGATTTTGGTATGAGGATCACTATATTCTACTCTAAATGCTGAAAGAGTGATGCAGAAGAGAAAATGGATGGGAACTAAGGTTAACCTCTGGTTCACCATTTTTCCTATGGCACTAATTAAATTACCACTCCAGAAACTGTCAAGAACCACCTGTTATTTAGAATGCTATCAGTTTTAGCACCTGTAGCAACAACCAGTGCTAATAACTGAGCTATACAGTAGCAAAGCAGCTGAATTTTATTATGTCATTTATATGTTTTAGAAATTCCAATTTCTAATATCCAGCAATATTTAGAAGACTTAGATTGGTTTGTTCAGTGTTATCAGTAACTTTGACCTAATTAAGATATCACTAGATCCAAACTATCACCCACCATATGATATGGTACCATTTCAAGACCAGGAACTATAAAAGAATGACTGAAGGTAGTCAGGTAGCATCAAAATACTGCCTCACAACAGTGGCATCCTCTCCCTTTCCCTCAGACATTTCCTATTTAGAACTATCCCTGAGGTATTATTGATCAATAATAACATAAAATCTCATATCCTAGCCACCATTTCTACTTAGATTCAATATCTGTTTTTGTTTTTTTATAGCTATACTAGTGACCACTTTTCTTATTCTAATCTTTGGTTCTTAAGTCAAAATTCTCTAAATATAAGAGCCCAGGTCCAGATGGTTTCACAAATGAATTCTACCAAACTTTCAAAGAGGGACTAACACCGGTACTGTTAAAACTCTTTTAAAAAATTTAGAAAGAAGGAAAGCTACCAAATACCGTCTATGTAGCAAACATTACACCAATTCCAAAACCAAATAAAGATAGTGCAAAGAAAGAGAACTATAGACCAATCTCCCTAATGAACACAGATGCAAAAATTCTAAACAAAATCCTGGCAAACCGAATCCAACATTGCATAAAAAGGATCATCCATCATGACCAAGTGGGATTAATCCCAGGGGCACAGGGATGGCTCAACATCTGAAAATCAATCAACATAATCCACCACATCAACAAAGAGAAAAACAAAAACCTTATGATTATATCAATAGATGCAAAAAAAAGCATTCAATAAAGTTCATCATAATTTCATGATGAAAACCCTGGAAAAAATTGGTATAAAAGGATCATACCTCAACATAATAAAAGCTATATACAACAGACCCACAGCAAATATCATCCTCAATGGGGAAAACTGAAACCATTTCAATTAAGGTCTGGAACCAGGCAAGGATACCCGCTCTCTCCACTCCTTTTCAACATAGTTCTGGAAGTCCTAGCTAGAGCAATAAGACAAGAGAAAGACATAAAAGGAATCCAAATAGGGAAAGAAGAAATAAAGCTATCATTATATATGGATGATATGATACTCTGTGTAGAGAACCCAGAAAAATCAACAGAAAACCCAATTGAAATAATAAACCGATTCAGGAAGGTAAGTAGACACAAAATCAACACACAAAAAATCAACAGCATTCATATATGCAAAGAATCAATCAGAAGAAGAAATTTAAAAAAAAACACCCCATTTACCATTGCACCAAAGAAAATCAAATACTTGGGAATAAACCTAACAAAAGAAGTAAAAGACCTATACAAAGAAAACTATAAAAGAAATACAGAATGATGTTAAAAAATGGAAAGACATTCCCTGTTCATGGATCAGAAAAATCAACATTATCAAAATGGCCATACTACCAAAGGCAATTTACAGATTCAATGCAATTCCAATAAAGATTCCAATGACATATTTTAAAGAGATAGAACAAAAATTACTGAAATTCATATGGAACAACAAAAGATCCCGAATAGCCAAAACGCTTTGACAAGCAGAAGAGAGAATGGAGGTATTACTATTCCAGACTTCAAACTATACTACAAAGTCATAATACTTAAAACAGCATGGTACTGGTACAAAAACAGACAGACCAATGCATCAGAATCGAATACCCAGAAATAAAACCATACATATATAGTCAACTAATCTTTGACAAAGGGGCAAAAAACGTACTCTGGAACAAGGATAACCTCTTCAGTAAATGGTGCTGGGAAAACTGGATCAAAACATGTAAAAAAAAATGGACCAGGACAACACCCTCACACCCTGTACAAAAATTAACTCAAAATGGATAAAGGACCTATAATGAGACCTGCAACCATAAAATGCATAGAAGAAAACCTGGGCAAAACCCTTCATGAATTTCACCTCAGAAATCCATTTTGGGAAACAACTATGGCCAGCAAAAAAATGAAGGAAAATATAAACAGCTGGGACTATATAAAACTAAAAAGTTTCGGTACAGCAAAAGAGACAATAAACAAAACAGAAAGGAACCCAACCAACTGGGAAAAAATTTTCGCCCTCCAGACAAGTGACAAGGGTCTGATAACAAAGATCCACAAAGAACTCCTATAGTTCAACATAAACAAAGCAAAAATTCCAGTCAAAAAATAGGGAGAAAAACTAAAAAGACACTTCACCAAAGAGGTGATACAAATGGCTAATCAGCATATGAAAAAAATGCTCCACATCAGGGAAACGTAAATTAGAACCACACTGAGATACCATCTTACACCAGTAAGAATGGCCCATATAAATAAACAGACAACAACAAATGTTGGCATGGATGTGGAGAAAAAGGAACTCTCTTACACTTCTGGTGGGAGTGCAAACTGATTCAGCCACCATGGAAGACTGTGTGGAGGACCCTCAAACAATCAAAAGTGGATTTACCATTTGACCCAGCAATCCCACTATTGGGATTCTACCCAGAGGACATGAAAACACTAATCAATAGGATACCTGTACACACATGTTTATTGCAGCTCTGTTTACAATTGCCAAGATTTGGAAACAAACCAAATGCCCCAAAACAGACAATTGGCTAAAAAATATGTGGTACATATACACAATGCAATACTACACATCTATCAAGGAGGACAAACACATGTCATTCACAGCAACATGGATGGAACTAGAAAGACTCATATTAGCAGAAATAAGCCTAAAAGAAAAAGAGAAATACAGGATGGTCTCACTTATATGATGGAGATAGGGAAAAACAAACAAACAAATAAGAAAAAATAAAAACAACCAATGGGACTGAACAATAGAGTGGGAGAGGAGGAGGGGGAAAAAGGTAGGGAAGGCGAAGGGCACAAAAGATCAGGATGGTTAACAGGTGTTAGCAAAGTGGGAAAGCCTCGGGGTACACAATAATGCAATAATGTAATATAAATATAAACACATAAAAATGCAAATTTTAAAATTTTTTAATTAAATTAAAAAAAAAGAACAACCACGACAGAGATAATTGACATTCTCTGTGGATATCTCTTCTATCCTATTCACCATTATACATTCCCAGAAGTAATAATTAGTACACTGAATTTGATGTATGCCATTCCAGTGGTATTTGAAACTTTTAAATCACACATAAGTAAATAATATATTATTTTCATTGTCATAATTTTGTAATTATGGTATTTTAATATGTATATCTATCTATGTAACTTGGTTTCTTCCCACAAAAAAATTTTTGAATTATTTTTTAAAAATCTCCTAACTAGGATATTGGAGAACATCCCCATTTGTTACTTCTATTGTTGTATCCAAATTTCAAGTTGTCTTAAAGTTTTAAAACTTGTAAAAAAGTTCTCTAAATAATCCTCACTTGTAAAAAAAAAAAATCATGTATAGGTGGAAATAGAGAATGCTATCCATGTTACAAATTCACAGACACATTTTAGTGACCATGTTGGTTTGCCTACACTGAGGCTATTCTGCTCCTTTCTCCCAAAATATTTATGTCTTCTGTACAGATCAGGTGATTTGCAGAAATTGACCTTATTCCAGTAATTGATTCTGAGTAATCTAAATTGTTCATGATAATCAATTCCCCCTCAATATTAATAAGTCAGGATTCCAGGTTTAAGCCTGGTTTTGGCAATTGCAAAAGAAAGATACTCAAACATACAGAGAGAAAGAGACAGAGAGGGATCCTACTGGTTCTGTTCCTTATAGAACTCCTAGTTAATACAAGTATCAAGAAATTGTGATAGTTGTAAAACATTGAGTCAGGGATAAAGTTGTCAGTCAAGATATCATACATCCTGTACATTTACTAGATACGGGCCACGATTCTGATTCTGAGTTTCCTAGTAGCCAAGTCAAAGTAGCAAACACAATCATCTACATAATTTTCAGAATGACTATAAAATGAAAATATCTAACTCTTGCTCAAGATACCTACAACTAGACCCAAGAGCGTACATGAAGAAAATTCTCTTCAATAAATAGTGCTAGGAAAGCTGGAGAGTCACATGCCAAAGAATAAAGCTAAATAAATATTTTACACCATATACTAAAATAAAAATAACTTAAGAACTGGAATGTAAGATCTAAAATTATAAAATGCATAGAATATAAATTATAAGCACTTTGACATCAGCCTTAGTGACATCTTTGTGGATTTGTCCCCAACACTAAGAGTAACAAAAGATAATATAAATAAATGGAACTAAATCAAATAAAAAAGCTTCTGTATATCGAAGAAACTCTTGTTAAAAAGAAGATGTAGCCTACCTATTGGGAGGCTATCAGAAAAGGGGTTAATACCCAAAATATATAAACAATTCATGCAACTCAATATATAAACAAAAATGCAACCCAGTTAAAATATTGACAGTGGTCCTAAATAGGCCTTTCACCAAAGAAAACAGATGACCAACATGTACATGAAAAGATGTTGCACATCACCTGTGAGGAGACTAAATCAAAACCACAGTGAGATTTCACCTCACCCCCTTGTAAGGGAAACTATTACAAAAGGTCAAGAAATAATAAGTGTTATGCTTACATATGGGATATCGGGAGAATAAACAAAAGGACAAGTTAAAACTAACAAACTGACAAAAGCATACAGCAAGGGAGGGTGAAATCAAGGGAGGCATGAACACAAGACATCAAGGTAATGGTTCACAGGTGACAAGGTGGTGGGAAAACCTCAGGGTGTACAATGATATATATAATATGTATTGAGTATATATGAAATCAATTTAAAAAGAAAAAAGGAAACCTCAGGTGTTGTTGGTAGGAATATAAAAAGATGCAGTCATTATGAAAAACAGTATGAGGTTTCCTTAAAAATTGAAAATAGAATTACCATAAGATCTAGTAATCCCACTTCTAGTTATTTACCTGAAGAATATGAAAAATTACTAATTCTAAAGGATAAAGATACACCTATGCTCACTGCAGCACTGTTCACAGTAGTCAAAATATGAAAACAATCCAAGTGTCCAATGAAAGATGAATTCACTAAGGACGTATAAGTGTATGTGTGTGTATTTGTGTGTATACACATATACATATAATGGAATATTATTCAACCATATTAAAAAATCTTGCTATTAGCAAAAATAAGAATACACCTTGAGGGGAAATAGAAGAAAGATATATTCCATATGGTTTTACTCATTTTTTTTGTGGAATGTAAAGGAGTAAATCAAATCAAACTTTATACACTCCCAACAGAATGGCAGTTATCAAAAGGAAAGGAAGAAAGAAGGAACTGTTTGAGGGGATTGATTGGTTGGGGTGAATGGTGGTGGAGCATGATGTGAGATATTCAGTTGCTAAGGTGAGAAACTATACCTGAAACCTGTCTAGTGTTGTAAACTAATGTTACCTCAGTAAAAAGGATGAAAAATATACATACAAAAAATTTATTGACCTATAATATTGTTTGTAAAATCTAGTGAATTGTATCACTAGTTTCTAAGTTTCTAGAAAATCAGAAACATTTTTGTTTGCTTGTAATACACAAATGTAGTGGAACCACAAATTGTCTCTTGAAAGAACACTCAGCCAGTCATCAATATTTTAATAGCCATCAGGGGGGAAATTATTGCAGCTTTCATTATCATGAGTCATAAAAATTAAGACTTCCATTGTTCTCCCCACCAAACTTCTTCAATGTAATAAAGACAGGAGCAATAACCAGTACAATTCAGATATGCAGCTTGTAAAATTTGTTTCCAAAATGTGAAAGTAAATTGCTGATTGTTTTTCTCCAAAAAACAAGACAAACAGGAAAGCATTTAAACATAAATGAATTTAGGTTAGATATTGTTGAGATGTCATCTCAACTCCAGGATCCTATCCTTAATCAATTAGGAATTTTTTTCCTTTAATATGTAAATTCTTTAGTTTATAACATTACCTCTCCTGATTTGGTGACTCAAACAATAAAAAGTGCATTTTCTTTTGAACTAAAGACTTTTTCTAGATATAGGTTATTACATGATAACAAATAATTAGAAAAACATCAAAATAGGAACTATGTCATCCAGGTATTTAAAACATCCAGACCATTCAAAGCAAAGAGACTGAATTACTTACCACATTAATGCTTTCCTGGATTGTTTTTCATCCAGTTGTTTGACATGGCAAAGATAAAGTCTAAAATTTATTTTAGTTCTAGACCTGCCCAATTAGCAGGGACAGTCATTTATAATAGCATTAAATATAGGACTATAAAATCATTAAAATTTGATTAGACCTGTCTCATAGAAAGTTACATAATTACTGTAAACTTAAATAACTTCTTAGCTATTGTTTGGAAGTGTATGAATTCTACTATAAGCTTTTCCATTCCAATAAGTTAATTTTTTTCAATTCTAGAACATATATATATATGCACATATGTACATGTAGATGAATAGATGGCTATAAAATACATATATCTTTAAATTTACATGAGAATTAAAAATATATGTATGTGAAATATCAACCACTCAGCCTCACCACCACTTTCTATTAATTGCATTGTTTACTTGAATTATTCAAAACAGTATTTGATTATTCAAAATAATGCTACTCAATTTTAATTGAATCCCCAAGCATGGCAGCATGCAGCTTTTCAACGTGCATGGTAATTCATCAATACATTCATTATGCATTTCTTATGAATAGGACAGGGACTGAAATCAGAGATTTAGCTAAAGTCATAAATACTTTTATTTGGGCAGAAAAAGGGGGGGAGAAATAAAATACATGTATAAAATACTTTTTCCTAAGTATTTTAAATATCATATCAATTATTTTTAACTTTAAAAGACATATTTACTCTAGGAAATTAAAACCATCTATATCCCAGGAAGTGACAACTTTTCACCTATAATCAAACTATATGATGATCTATAATTATCTATAATCAAACAACTAATTATAACTAGTTGTTGTTTCAAAGGCACAGGTGGGTCAGTAGAAGAGAATCATCCAGAACTTAATAGCAAAATTCCCTCATTATTCAAAGTAGCTGCTATGATTTATACCATGCATTTTTTTATTATAAAAGCAATTAGAAGAACTACAATTGCATTTCCATAGAATTTGTATGCTATCCAACAGTGGGAAACTGACAGCTGGAGCAGAATTCTGTTTTACATTCAGAAATAGTTTCTTTAGGCAGTAGAGTGTTTATGATTTTGGTGGAATGGATTTGAATAATTTTAGACCAGGCTACACTGTCCAGAATCCTTCCACCAGATTCCACCAGAATCCTTAGCATTGTCTAAGTTCTTAGAGAAAACCTCACTCTCATAGCCTGATAACACAGAAGATTCCTGGGTTCATGTCCTTCATCTCAAAGACTTTATTTTACCTCAAACTTTAAACTGCATTGTTCTTCATCTTTAGAGCCATTTCTGCTTTTAAAGTTTTCTTATTTTCACTCCTTCAATCTCTCAGTCCAGTCTCACTATCATAAATGTGTATTCATCTAGCAAATAATTATTGTATCCTTCCTAGTATAGTCGAGGTGAAGATGACTGGCAAAACAATAGTCAACAATAAAGACAAAATACCTTGTCCTCCTGGGATAAATATTCCAGTAAAAGAGACAGATATAAACAAACACTGATTAATGTTATAGCAGGGGGTGGGAGGATGGAAAAAAATGGCACAATTTCAAAGAGGATTTCAAAAGGACCTGAGGTAACATCTTGAACCGAGAGGTAAATATAAAGCGAAGTTATGAGTTACATAAATGCCTGAAAAATGCCTGAAAAACAAATGCAAAAGCAACAAGAACCTGCTTTATACACTTGCAGAGCAAAATAAAATGGGACCAGTACACAACACGGAGGGGTCAAAAGAAACTAGGTCAGAGAGCTACCATATAGGACATAATAAGAACTTGGAACTTAACCCAAGGTGATAGGAACTATTGTTGATTCTTAACAGGGGAGCAACATGATCTGACTCGATACTTTAAAACAATCTGATTACCATATTTATAATAAGCACTGAAGAAGTAGAATAGACAGAGGATCAACTAGGAGGCAATACTGTATTGGTGCAAATGAGAGACTCCTGGAGCAGGCGGTGAGATGCAACCAAATTTGGGATATTTGTTGAAGGTACAGGTTAGAGGACTTGATATGAGGTTAGAGAGTAAGCAATGAGCAAAGATGACTCCAAGGTGTATGACCTTGAGCAACTGATTCAATAATTGTATCAATTCCTGAGATGAGAAAGGCTGGGAAAAGAGAAGTTTGGGGAGTGGAATCAGGAGTCAAGTTTTGGACAAGTGAATTGTGAGATGTCTATTTGAAAATTAAATGAGATATTTCGTGAATAATTAAACCTATGATTCTGTAATCCCATATTTGGAGTCAGAAGACAGACTAGATGCCTATCTCTAGGTTTGTGCAGATGGTATGTAATGCCATGAGAATGAAGAAGCACAGGGAATGACAGTGCAACAGAGAGGAGGGCCATGACAAAGCACTCCCAAAATCCTGTCACTATGTAGAATTAAGGGGTAATAAGGTGTCCAGCAGAAAACATTTAGAAGGATGAATCAGGAAGAAGGAGATTGTGGTGTCAAGTGAAGTGAAAACTAAATATCTACAGGAGTGTACTAGCAACATCAACATTAACTAGGAACTTGTTAGACAAATATTCAGGACCCATCCAAGGTCTTAAAGATATGTTTTTCCCAATCCTCCAGGACATTCTATTACACAAAAATGTGTGAGAATCAAAGGAATTTAGCAAAGAAACAAGAAAAATGCACTATCAATAAGAGTATGGTCACCAAAGTATTTTCTAGTATAAATGAATACATATTCATTTATACTCTTTGCACTGCACTTTTGCAGTATCAGATGATATTTATATAATCATCAGTTTTGTAAAACAAATATCTTTATTTTACTGTTCACCATATTTGTACAATCACATATAGTAATTATTCTTTCAAGGAACTGGCATTCTAACACTATTTTGTCAACAGACCGTATTCCCTTTTGCAAACAGCTCTTAAAACTCTCCTCCCTTTCACACTATCTTCAACCACAGTATAGTCCACATTCCAAGATGAAAATTTAAAGAATTCACTCAAAAAAGTTTTCTCACAGGATAGGACAAACCTTAAATTCCTAAGTACATCATTAATTTCAAGTCTATCCATTCATCGGAATCACTTGGGTAGTTTTGGTTTGTTTTCTTGCTTTAATGTAGATTCCTGGATGCTCCACTGCATACCTAACTCAAAATGGAATCTAGTAAATAGAACCCAAGAAAATCAGGCTGAGCACGGTGGCTCATGCCTGTAAGCTTCAGTCTATGAAGCAGCCGGGGCTAGGGATCGCGGTTCGAGTCCCGCCTGGGGCCCATAGCAAGACCTAGTTCCAAAAAAAGTAACTGGGGGTGGTGGTGCGCACCTGTAATCCCAGCTACCTGGAAACCTGAGACTGGGGATTGCTTGAGTCTGTGGTACCCCAGGCAATGAGAGCCTGCAGTTCCACAGGCAAAAATAGCGAGACCTAGTCTCAAAAAATAATAATAATAATAACAATTTTTTTAAAAAGAACCCAAGAAAATCTATATTTAAAATAATTTTTAATTCATCTATATAAAAAATAAAATCTATATAAAAATAATTTTTAATTTTTAAATCAACTGCCCAGTTGATTTGAAGATTTTTTAGCTAGGTTTGGGAGTCACTGTCATAAACTGTAAGAACTTTAGAAATTCAGGAGCCATAATTCTCTGAGAAGTGAGGGGAACTCTGTGGGAGAAATGGGGTTGATTGAGCATAGCAGACTGTCGGCTATATAGACTGGACTGATGGATGAAAGGACATGGGTTCTCCAGATGTGTACAAAAATGTGACAAAGGCAAGAGGCAACACAAGCTGTGCTGATGTGGTCCTGTAAGATGACCATACTCCCCAGAAAACAGAGATGTTGGAAGTAATAACAGGAAAGAGATTAGACAATGAGGCATCTTACACTCAGTTTCAGTAAGTAATAATAGCTCAATCTCCAAGACAGATGGGCATGAGACAAAGAACACAAGAAAGGGATGATCAGGACCCTCCTCAATTTAGGCCAGCTCTAAACTAACCAGTTAAAACTCCTAGATAGATGGCTCTGAGCTCTGATTCTGGGCAAAAAGGAGATTTTGTACAGTCCTATGCTTCTCAGTAAAATAAAAAGACAAGACTAAATGGCATCTCAGATTTCTTGCAGATCTAACCTTTATGATTCTATTTTTAAGTTCCACTATTTCATCATTTCCAATAAATTCCTCTAAGCATTCTTTGCTGTTCTTTGAATTTTACTTTTCTCCATTATGGAGAGAATAAATTGCCAAGTAATATGAGCCTTGGCAGGTGATTTTTTTCATTAATCTCTAAATAGGAAGGCCTGCATCTATATTCCATTGACAATCAACCTGGAATAATATGCCTCCTCCAAGGTTTGCTCTAGAGACTTTGTGACCTCAATACTGATTTCCTTTACTAAGATAAGACCTTACACATACATAAGATAGACTCATATACCACATTGGCCTAAAAAAAATAAAAACTCCAGAGCAAATAACACGTAAGATAAGTGCTGATATGACAAGCACTCTGCAGTAGAAACTTTCCTCAAAGGACTTAGTGATATATGGAGACTAATACGTTCATGGGATAAAGACTACACCTTCTATTTCCAAGTACATTTGACACAACCCAAAATCAATTTTCTCCTCTTTTTGAAGTTAGTTTCAGTCTGTCAGGATATCTCAATCATGTCCTTTTTTCCATCATATTATTTAATGACACCATTGCAAATCACAGAGATGAAGATTCAGTAGATGATAATATGTTGTTTCTGAAATAGAGAGTTCAGTATTACCACTGAAAACTGTTTTTGTCGAAAGCTCATGAGATTATTCTCTTGATTCTCAGAAAAAAATCCTTTTATTATTTTCCATAAAGAATCATGTCCAAGGAGATATCAAGGACAAAAGCCTTATGATAAAGGTCTACAAATGAAGCAAAAAGCAAGATGAAATTAATAAAGCCTCCTTTTCTTTAGTCTGCTTCCGGCAGTGACTCTCTACTGTATCAGGGATATCTGATGGCTTATTTGAGCGCTGAATAAAAGACTGACAGGATGAAAGCTGAAGAGGAAATAGAATGATTTATTCGGGAAGGTCTGGTTCTGTTCCTCTTAGATGATTGGTGTCCTGGCATATGATCTCTTTAAAAGTGGTGCCAGGCTGGAGTAGCACTGACCTGCTATAAAAGAAAAAAACCTGGTAAAGAACACCTACACCAAACCCTTAATTTTCACTGACCTATGATTGCTAGGTTTAAGAATTTAAATATTTATTTATAATAATAGTATAAATAATAAATTATTTTCATAATTTTATTGTATATAAATTATACATATTCTCTATATACATATAAACATGTTATTAGTTACGTGAGTGTTGTATTATTAAGAATTTATTTTTATATAAAACAAAGTTTCAAAAACTAACAGGCTGATAAATAAGGAAAATGACACAAAAAAATAAAAGTATATAGTTGTTACAATGGCTATATAGCCAACTGTATATACAATAAATTATGATTTCTTTTAGCTATAAATTATCAGAGATAGCTTTGTGGAAACTCAGATTTGAACTAAACTCTGAGAGATCAATAAATAGATCTTAATATTTTGAGGGTCCCTGTAAATTCTACCACCTCAATGGATTTTATATTTGTTCTTTTCTCTCCCTCTGCTTGTCATTACCCTAGTTTCAAGCACCATCATCCTTTACTATATGCACACAACAACTTTGTTCCTTCCTTCACTTTGGCCCAGTCCAACCCACAATGTCAGCCTGCTTTCTATTCCTGGAACATGCCCAGGTCTTTCCACTTCACTCTTCTTGTCTGTAGTTCTTACTGCTATAAAATGTCTGAATCATAGTAGCTCCCTAATAAATACATGTTGAAACCATAAATAACTGTTTCTTCTTGTAGTCATTAAGCTTTTCAAGGAGAGAGATCATGTTTGTGTAGATCCCTATTCTCTTCCCGGAAGTCAGCATAGTACCTAATACCTACTAGTACTCCATAAACAGTTATTGAAGGAAAAATAAAGCAGTATAGGAAGGAGGAAGGAAGAAAAAGGAATTGAGGGAGGAACCGAGGGATAAAAAAGAGAAGGGTTGTGCAAATACCAAAACTGTTGCACTAGTTTTACTTTATAGCTTATTCTTGTCATTAAAATGATAATTCTTAGCTCCCTTTGAAGCACAAAATAACACCATGACATACTATGGAATAAAGATCGGAAAGCCTAATTTAGTATTTGCCACATTAGAACTGTTATATATTGGCCGGGCACAGTGGCTCGCATCTGTAAGCTTCAGCCTATGAAGCGGCCGGGGCTAGGGATCGCGATTCAAGTCCCGCCTGGGGCCCATAGCAAGACCTAGTTCCAAAAAAATAGCTGGGTGTGGTGGCATGTGCCTGTAATCCCAGCTACCTGGGAAGCTGAGGCTGGGGATTGCTTGAGTCTGTGTGTATGGTACCCCACGCAACGAGAGCCTGCAGTTCCACAGGCAAAAATAGCGAGACCTAGTTGCAACAAAAACCTGTTATATAACTATCTACTTGACTAAATGTGCTGTTTTGAAAAATAATGAATAGTAACAAAAAATCCATAATTGTACCTAAATTAGCCCCAAAACATCATTACTAGTACCTGTTATTGGAATTTTCAAATTCTAGTAGTGGAGGTAATAATACATCAGTGACATTATCAAAATGAATTGTAGCATTTTTTTATGACAGCAAGACATCTCCCATTATTTGTTAGACTTAACTAACATGCACCAGCTATACTTTGATATTAACATCCCAGAAAATACCATCCAGTAGTGATGTGTTATGGATGGAAAATTATTTTTGCACTCTTCCTTGTAAATTATTCTTTCTTCTCCATTCTCCATGTATTGGGTTTTTTTTAAGGTAACATTTTTCAGCCTGGAGATGTGTATGACATTTGACTAAAGTTAATAACAAAATAACAAAGTTAATAACTTTGTTTTCCTACAACCAGGAACAGAATATAGAAAGTGAGAGCTGAACAAACAGATAAACAGAGGCATCAACACCCAAGCAGACTTGAGTGCATCATTTCCAACACATTGAAGATGGTTCTTTTAAGCTGGTAAGTGCCACATAATCACCACACATAGAGCCTGTAGAGTGTTGCATTTATCATTACTTAGCTAATGTAAAGTCAAGTATATATCATTATATTAGAAAATAACAATTCAATCATGTTCACTGCACCCTCTTGTTATCTTCCTAAAATCTGAGCAAAAACCCTCCCATCAAAGTATTACTTTTTATGGGTCTCCAAACAATGGAGTTAATACTCTGACACTCAAAATGGCATCTTTCACAGAATTCAAGCTGCACATTCATTTCTCCTGGGCAAGATACATTGCTCTTCACATTCATCATTTTGTTTCTTCCTTACAACAGTCTCATGAATTATGCTGGAACAGATAGCATAAGTTCCACTTAAGGATGAGACTCAAAATAACTGATTTGTCCAAGGTCTTATAACCGGTACATAAAGCTTCTGTTGAAGCACAAACCCAGTTCTTTATTTCATCAGACTTTTTGTATTTCATCTTGATTCTGAGGTTTAAGAGAAAAGCATAAACTGGGACTTTTCGACAAGTTTGTCGTTAAACTTGCTTTTTAAAATGGAAGTAACATAGTTGGTCACAGAATCTGTAAAAACTCTCCCTGTGGCTTTGAGAGTCTTGTTTACTGCTCATTGATTGCCATGACAATGCTACCATAAATAACCCAGATAGATTGCTATGTATAATCACAGAAGACATCCATATGCATGAGTCACCTGTCAGCTCTCCAATCTCATCATTTCCAATACCTGTCAACATATCATCAAGGACTTTTAGTTTGTGACAGAAACAAAACTTACTCTTAATAAGTTGAAAACCATGCAGCACTGCACAGATTTTGTGAGTGAAGAAAACAAAATAAGAAAGACTCACCATTTCAGAGGGGGAAAATTGTGTATGGATTCACCAAGTTGCTCAGAGCTGTTTTTTCTCAGTTCCACAGTCTCAAAGATAGAAATTCAAATCTACATTTCACTTATAGTTAAACAATATGCACCAACTTTATTCACATAAATGCCAAGAGGCAAAGCACAGAATTCTCCCTCAAAATCTTATAAAACACATTATCAGTTGGCAACTTACCCTGATACGGTATATCCCTACCCCAGAAATTTTTCAAGTCTTTTACCACTTAAGGGATTCGTTATGATAGCTCAAAAGATTGTTAGACTGAAAAACTATCAATAATATGAGACCAGGTAAGAATCCAGCTTCTAGGCCTGCATGCAGCCTAGGTAAACAGCATGCAGTTCCTGGAACACAGGAATAAGATAGAAATTGAGGTTCTAACAGGCAAGGGCCGGGGATCAAAACAAGGCCAAGTAACAGAAAATCCACAGGTAGAGGGGAAAAGTAGTAGAGATCCCAGTAAGTCAAAAACCCAAAGCCTGGAGAGAAAGGTGAGGCAGTTCACACGGCATCAGCAGCCAAGACATCATGCTGTGAAGTCTCGCTCTAATACAAGATTTGTCTCATCAAAGACCACTGAGATACTGACTGTAGAGTCTCAGCACACAGCTGCAGAGAATCAAGTGGTCTCACCTGTGAGGGGATGGCTTCTGATGGTTCTCAAAATACATGAACCAAAAGTAAAAGCTCAAATGAGAATAAATTTGGATTTTTGAAAATTGATCTAATAAGCATATATGAATAAATGTATGTGTCTTAGAAATGTAAGAAAAACACACAAAATTGTACCTCTATCCATTTTGCTCATGTCTACAGAAAATAACAAATGTGGGTTAAAACAATATTGACAGTAATAATAATAGCTAGCATTGCTATGTCCTAGACACATTTTGTAGATAACAAGAAAATGGCAGAAACAATAGCAATCACATTCTAATGAGCATTAGACAAACAAGATTCTGTTTCTAGGTGCTTTGCATGTGATGTCTTTTATTCCTCCCAAAATTAGGTGCTGCTATCATCTCTACAGATGATGCACAGGTGCATTTGGTAATTTTCTCAGGGACAGTCTGTTAAATCTAGATTTAACCTATGTTTTCCAATCTCAGCAACCACTCCTATGAGGAAAACTTAGCATGACAATCAATTCTATAATAGATCAAAGGAAAGAAAAAAAATATTCACTCCACATTCCAAAATCTCCCTTCTTCTTAATTCTGATTTCATGTAGCAAGAAACCTAAAAGTCTCAATTTCCCTCTATCATCACATTTCCTTCTGATATCTTGTAGGGTAAATGAGTTGATCAGACTTTTTCTTCCACTAGCCTCGATGACCAGTACCTTTTTTATTAAGCCCTCCCCATTACTGTACATGTCTGGACCCAGTGAGTATGTGCATGTGTGAGTGGGGGAAGAGAGAAGCAAGCCTGGCAAAGAGCATGTGAAGAAATGAGAGAGAGAGCCAGAGGAATATGAAGATTCCTGGGGGGGAGAGCTTGCCTGCCTCCTGACTCCCCTGGCCCTGGCCCTGATCTGCCCTGTCTGGCATGTCTGTGTAACTGCTAGAAGAATCTACCCAGGTTCTTTATTGGCCTGCCTGTACACTACACTTTGCATCACAAGCAAGATGGTTGCACTCTACATCTGAAAATGCAGAGGGTGGGAAAATAGCTAGGCATTAGCTTTTACTGGAGTTTATGGCATTAATGTCAGGTTTTATGCTCAATATTTTCTACATATGGCCCCATTCAGGAGGTGCTTATTGAATATTCATTCCTCCTGCAGAGCCAGGACAATAGAGTGTCCCCTTAAATAGCAGCTACTGTTGCACAAAATCAGAGGGCAAACCCTAGTCGTGTTATAGATCTTAGTAAGAAAGATGACTTCAGAAGCTAAGGTAGATCATAAATAGAAGGTAGCAGCAGAAAATGAGCTATACAAGGCAGGTGGCCACATGCTGGGTGGTCTGAACAGGTCAAAGTTTTCGAAGAACCTTGGATGAAAGTGAAAACTTCTTTGAATTCTGAAAACTGGACCAAGCTTAACTTTCTATATTTCCTTGTGATGAGAGAGTGTATAATGCATTCAAAACATTCTTTCTAGTCAATAAAAATTATATAGGGATAATTACTCTTCGTATACAATCAGATACTAAGAAAATTAAAACATATTATATTGAAAAGAAAATAATGAATATTTTCATGAGGGTGAGAGCAGAGGAAAGTTAAATAACTGTTTTTCATTCCATCTGTCTACTCTAACCTTTCTCATGAGGGCGTCTCACACATTAAGAAGGGACAAGAAGCAACCAATTAAGCAGCTGTCACCACTTTCCCTTTAGTGTCTAATTTGAAACAACTTTCCATTTCCTCCTAAATGAAAGTTGATTATTCCAGGCAGGGCTGGCTGCATTGTACATGACTTTGGCTTAGCCTGCACTGTGGCATTCGTCAGCCAATGCATCAATGCCGAAACCTGCAGGTTCAACAAGATGGAAAAGGAACATTTTCAGGATGGTTCAGTGAAGTTGCCTGTGTGAGCATTCCACTCACTGACAGTAACAAGATTAATGAATACAGCCACCGGGGTGGTGCTTTGAATATTACCCTGAGGCTGATTTTCAAATACTGCTAACCATGGAGTCAAAAAAATCACACAGTAAAACATATCATATCTGATACCTACAAGGTGACAACCTTTGTCTATTAGGGAATGTGAAAAGATTTCGTGTTTTACTTGAATCTTAGCTTTTCAGGTCTTCATTATAAAGGAATGGTTACATCAACTGCCTTTGTGGATGCAAATCTACTCTGATTGTTAAGTCTGAACCTCTTAAAGGAATTTAGGATTTTTCCCTTTTCTGCTGCTTTGCTCACAAGACTCCAGATAAATATTTACAACCCAGGAGATATCAAGGCAAGTGGTCATGTTCTTCATGGTTTTCCAGTTACTTAAAGAATACTCAAATGCCATCTCTTGCTGCATCCCTACATCTGTCCTGTTTGCCAGACTCATGCAACCATTTGTCTTTCCCTAAACATATTGTGTGACTCTCTCTCTCTGCCTTTGTTCAATGTACTGGTCTCCTAAGCTGCATAACAAAATAGCAGAGGCTGGGTGGTTTAAAGAAATTTCTGTTTTATAGAAATGTTTGTCTTAAACTAAGAAATTCAAGGCAAGATGCTGAAATATTTGACTACTGGTTAAAAACTCTTCTCAGTTTGCAGATGGTCACTGTGGGGTAAGACTTTTTCCTCCATTGGCCTGTAACACCAACACCTGGGGTATTGCACCCTTGCCGTGACTGTGTGGTCCAACTGGTATGCACATGTGTAAGTATGCACATCCGACCTGAGATAGAGGGTATAAAGAGGTACAGAGTGTGCGAGTGAGCACACATGAGATAAGAGAAAACAGGAGAACGTCAGAGAGAGAACAGATTGGAGAGAAACCAAAGGGTGTGAAGATGGCTGGGGGGCTCACCAACTCTCAGTCCCCAAGCCCTGGCCTGGCCCTGCCCTGCCCTGCCCTGCCCTGCCCAGTATGTCTGTGTAAATGCTAAACCAATAAAGAGCCTAGGCATATTGGTGAACCTGATGCTTGCATGACAGTGAGCACCACAAATTGACTGGTCACCCTACAACTGGTGACAAGAATTGGTTACAGTACAGTCACCTTCTTGCTGTATCCTCAAATGACCTTTTTTCCTGTGTGTACACAGGGAGTACAAATTCTGATGTGTCTTCCTCTTCTTATAAGGATTAGAACTCCACCCCTATGACCTCAATTAACCTAAACTGCCTCCTTAAAACCCTATATCCAAATACAATCATATTAGGGCTTAGAGCTTTAACAGATGAACTTGGGAGGACACAATTCAGTGCAAAATACTCAAACACTATCACCAGTCCAAGAAGGTCTTCCCTCTCTTTTCCACTGAGAAAGTCCTTTCAAACTTTCGGTTTTCTAAAATGATTTTTCTTCAAGTTTTTTCCAGTTACAGTCAGGAGTAATTTATTAACATTATGCCACTTTCTTCATTCCTCTCATTATTTCTTATTAGTAGATGATGTATTTCATGCTAATATACCATGAGTTCTTTTTAAACAAAATTCTACCAGGCTTATCTTGAATTGCATATAACACCTGGCATAGTCCAGTCATTTACACTTTCTATATTACACTGTCTACCGCTCAATAAATAAGAATAAACAAATATGTTTACTACTACTAACGTTTTCTATGTTTCTCTTTAATTTTTTTTGCCTTTTATCTGAACTCTCTTCCTTTCCCTCTTTCCTTTTCCACAATATGTTAACATCTTTTCAAATACTCCTAAAAGTACAGTTGTGCTTTCCTCCCTTACTCCTTCTCCTGCATTGTTTCTAACAAACACCAAAGGTTTCAAGTTTGAAGTTACACATATATTTCAACAACTTCCAAAATCTGTCTGCAACTCAGAACTCCCTGCTGAGTTTCAGTCGTATCTGCCCAAATTCCCTGTTTGATATCTCTATTGGAAGTCCCACAGCTTTCCAAGTATAACAGTTTTTCCAAGGCTAAATCACCCCAAATCAAATCAGTCTCCAGAGCCTGTAGGTTAGATTGCCACATTTCCCTTTCCAATACTTCCTTAATTGAGCCCAGTATACTACTTTTCAGGATGATGCTCTAACAATGACAGGGATGAGAATAAGGTTGTTGTGGTGATAATGTGTTGTTGATGATAATAACAATAGCAACAACTTAATTATTTTGCCCAAATGTGGGCCGAGGCCCATTTCTGCCATTCTGCTACATACTCTTTTGATCCCAAATCAAATTCAATTTCTAAGTCACATATAATATTTCTTGCTTTGCTTCTTTCTATGCAATACAACTAAACTAATAGTAATGTCCTCTACCTTCTTTATTCAATTAATTTTCATACATCCTCCCACATTTAGGCTAAACTACCACATCCTGTAGGAAGATATCCAGAATATCTTTTGTGTTCTGATGGCATTGCAAACACACAACTACCACCACACTTGTATTGGAACAAAATTTGGAAAGATATCGCAAAAATAAAACTGAAAGACATTAATTTATTGCAGCTCTGTTTACAATTGCCAAGATTTGGAAACAAACCAAATGCCCCAAAACAGACAATTGGCTAAAAAAAAATGTGGTACATATACGATGGCATACTACTCATCAATCAAGGAGGACAAACACATGTCATTCGCAGCAACATGGATGGAATTAGAAAGACTCATATTAGCAGAAATAAGCCAAAAAGAAAAAGAGAAGTACAGGATGGTCTCACTTATATGATGGATATAGGGAAAAACAAACAAACAAATAAGAAAAAATAAAAACAACCAATGGGACTGAACAATGGAGCGGGAGAGGAGGAGGGGGGAAAAGGTAGGGAAGGCGAAGGGCACAAAAGATCAGGATGGTTAACAGGTGTTAGCAAAGTGGGAAAGCCTCGGGGTACACGATAATGCAATAATGTAATATAAATATAAACACATATATAAGCAAATTTTTAAACAATTAAATTTTAAAAAAAGAACAACCATCGCAGAGATAGTTGACATTCTCTGTGGATATCTTTTCTATCCTATTCCCCATTATACATTCCCAGAAATAATAATTAGTACACTGGATTTGATGTATGTCATTCCAGTGAATTTGAAACTTTTAAATCACGCTTCAGTAAATAATATATTATTTTGCATGGTTATAATTTTGTGATTATGGTATTGTAATATGTATACCTATCTATGTAATTTGCTTTCTTCTCACAAAAAAATGTTTTTAATTATTTTTTTTTAAATCTCCTAACTAGGATGTTGGAGAACATCCCCATTTGTTACTTCTATTATTCTATCCAAATTTCAAGTTGTCTTAAAGTTTTAAAACTTATAATGTTTGTCATATTGATATCTTGTTGTATCCTAATTTGCATATTGATATCTTGTTGTATCCTAATTTTCTTTTATATATTTGTTTTAAGCTTGAAATAAACTTATAGTTTAAAATAAAAAATGGAACTGAAAGACATTAAATTTATTTGAAACTATAGAAGACTCCAAATAGAAAAAAACTTGAGATTAAAAAATGACAAAAATGAAGACATAACACTGACCAACTTCAAACTATAATACAAAGTTATTTTACTTAAAATAGCATGTTATTAAAATAAAAATAGACATACAGATCAATGGAACAGAATTGAGAGCCCAAAAATACAGCCACAAATATAAAGAAAACTATTTTATGACAATAAATACTGTGCAGCATGAAAAGTCTCTTCAATAAGTGGCATTAGGAGGATCGGACAGTACTGTGTAAAAGAATAAGACTAGACCACTATTTAACATCATGCACAAAAATCAATTCAAGGCTGTCTGCTCTTTCCCACTGGACAGTTACCTCTTCTCATGCAGTGCCAGCCATGTCCCTATGACATGATGGTGAAGTTCAATGTGAACAAATTTTGCTATATTAGACACCAGGTCATTAGGATTACTTTTGATTCTGGTGATGTGGATATTGTGATCCATCAATGACTGCTTTGTTGATCTCAGCTACATTTTCTAGTATAATTTGACCCATGGAAAGTTCAATAGTAAAGTCAAAGCTGAGAACAGGAAACTTACCATCTATAGAAAACCCATTTTCATCTTCCAGGAGTCAGAGCCCACCAATATCAGATGAGGTGATGACAGTGCTGATTATGTTGTGGAATGATTTCTTCACTACTTTGGAGAAAGCTGGGGTTCACTTCATGTGTGAGGTCAAAGGAGTTATCATCTCTACCCCTTCTGCTGATGCTCCATACTTACTATGGAAATGAACTGTGGAAAGTATGACAACTCCCAACTCCCTCAATATGGTCATCAATGCCCTGGACCACCAACTGCTTCCCCCCCCAACCAAGGTCATATATGGTAATTTTAACATTATGGAAGGATTTATGACTATAGTTCCTGCAATCACTGCTACCCAGAAGATCATGAAAGGTCCCTATGGGAAGTTGTGAGTAAAGACTAAGAGTCTACCTAGAATATCATTCTAAGTTCCACTGACACTGTCAAAGCTTTAGGAAATGTCATTCCTGAACTGAATCGGAAGATCACTGTCATGACCTTCATGTCATGTTTTACCTCCAACATGTTAGTCATGGATCTGATCTGCTGCCTAGAAAAAGCTGGTAAATACTTTGATATAAAGACAATGGTGGAGTAGACATCACAGGACCCACAAGGCATCCCAAGCTATACAAAAGACCATGTTGTCTCCTGAAGTTTCAATAGAGACATTGAAATTTCTACCTTCAATCCTGAGTGGCATTGCCCTCAGCAACCACTTTGTCAAGCAGCTTATTTCCTGAAATGGCAATGATTTAATTACAGCAACATAACAGTGGACCTTATGGTCCACATGGTCCACATAATCTTCAAGGAGTAACAACCTCCTTGATCAGCAGTCCCAGCAAATGCACAGGAGGAAGAGAGAAGCTCTCAGTTGCTAGGGGTTCTTCTTCTACTCATCTAACACATTTTAAACCTCCTAATATTACACAATTTCCATCCCAGCCCTGCTAAAGAAGGGGAGGGACTTAGTACCTTGTCATATACCATCAATTAAGTATGTGCACCACCTAAAAATTAGTTCAAAGTAGATTAAAGACTTGGATGTAAACTTGAAATCATAAAATACACAGAAAAAATAGGGAATATACTGTTTGACATTGAATTAGAAGTGTGTTTAGGAATTCAACTCCAACAGAAAGGTAAACAAAAGCAAAAATAAACAAATGCAACTGCATCAAACTATAAAGCTCTGAAGAGTGAAAGAAATTTATATCAAAATGAAAAGACAGCCTAATGAATGGGAGAGGATATTTACACATTATATATTTCACAATTGCTAATATCCAAAGAATTCAGACAATACAATGATAAAAATAACCATTCCAAAAAATAGGCAGAGGATCTGAGTAGATATTTCTTAATAGAAAATATACACATGGCCAATAAGCACATGAAAAGGTGTTCACCATCTTGTATCACTATGGAAATGCAATTCAAAACATTGTGATATTGCCTCACACCTATGAGAATGGCTTTAATCCACAGATAAGAAACAAGAAACAAATGGTAGAGACAATTAGAGAGAGTAGTAACCCTATACATTATTGATTGGGATATAATTTGCAACAATTATGGAAAACAAAATGAAGTGTCCTCAAAAATTTCTAATAGAAATTCCATATGATCCAGCTATCTTTCTTCTGAGCATTTATTCAAAAAAAATTTTTAAAGAAACATTAATTTAAAGAGACATAAGTAAACACACACACACCACATACCCCATGTTTACTGAAACATCATTGAGACAGGCTAAGTGCCCATGAACTGATAAATAGAAAAAGATGCCATGTGCACCCCCCACACACACACACACAATAGAATACTATTCAAATGAAAAACAGATGAAATCCTGTCATTCGCAACAATTTGGATGGCCCTAGAGGATTAATGAAGTAAGTCAGGGAGAAAAAGGCAAGCACCATATGAACACTCACATCGTTTGTAGAGATTACAGATGAACTGGAAAAAAAAAAACTAAATGAACGATTAGACTACAAGTGATTACCAGAAAGGAAAGGAAAAAGCAGGGTTGTGAATTGTGACAAAGGGAATAATTGTATGGTGAAGGATGGAAATACTTTTAGTGACAAACTTAGTGTAGTATAAACACATGTAGATTTTCAGTGACAGAGAGCTGAATCTCACATGATCTAATAATGTAATGTTACTTCAATTTTAAAAAGTTGAAAAATATACTAAGGGTTTCCTTATTGCCTGATTAACTTTCCTCTTCCAAGTCAACTTTCTTTATTGCTCCTGGAAAAGGAAAACACACACACACACAAGCACCATGAACTAAGGACTCAGTTGAGTTTATAAATAGTAATTGGATCTCATGTTGCTTTCCCTAATCATTAATTTGATTAGTTAGAATACATAAGAATTTGCACTCCATTTTAAAATATACTTGTTCTGTCATAATATATATCATTTTTTTACTTATGTTGGTTCAACAGAGACCCTTCTATATAACTCTGAGTAAAGTGAAGAAATGAATGAATTTCAATTAAGAGAAATTCTCACAGCTATATTTTTGAGATGACAGAGTTATATTTTTCTCAAAATAAGTTTCAAAGTAATAAGATATTTTGGAGTTGCAAGGTAGTCAGATTTGGGTTACATCCTTCAAGCCAAGTCAATTACAGACAAACTTCAGTAAGATTGTAAGATCTGCAACAGCCACTGATGAAACACACAGCTCTTGCATAGTTTCATGAATGTCACTAAACACTAAATGATGGGACAGATCACCAATATCCAGGACTGAAGTGTAATCAATACTACAACACAGAAACCAGGCTTATTACATTTTTATGTGACTGGATAAATGGATAACAGCAGAATACAAAACAATTCTTTATGTACTTTTATGAGGGGACACAGAAGAAACCCTTCACAGATGGGATAAACTACAGCTTCACAAGAGTAATTTTGATTGAGCAGCCTCTCTCAACTCAAGGACTGTGCTGGACCTAAGAACTGAGATTTACTGAAAAACCTCCGCACAGACAGGCCAGTCCACAGGGAATGTGGGAGGTGTAAGCTGTATGTGACTAAGATTTTAAGCTGACTACTCATCACTATACCAAACAAAAAATACACCAGAAAGTAAGCTATTCAAATGTCAGCGTTTTAGTGTGGATTTACCCACTTAGCAATTTATTTTGAAATAATAATTTACTAACTGGTTTTTAAAATTTATTTCTGCAAATTACTTTCAAATAGTGCTTGATTACATATTACCTATCTTTCACATATTTATTTTCTAAGACAGAAGATTGAGAGGCTGTGTTACAAAGAGGAACAAACTTCAGTTATGACAACCCAAGCAAGCCAAAATATTACCTTCAGGGAGCAGTGCATGGAAAAGTTCTTACATCCCCATCATACACACCTTCATAAGCCATATATCACATTCCCACACAAAGGAGTAGTCTCTTTACCTTTGCACTATTTCTTAAACTTGGATTCTCTTTCCTCTTATTCAACCTAAAATATGTATCAGAACTTATGGATTAATTGAATATAATTGGAAAGGATGACTCCAAAATATTTAACTGGAAAACAGGAAGGATGAAACTTCTCTAAACTTAAATGGAAGACTTGGGAGGAATAATTTGAAGAAGAAAAGAAAAAAAAGCCTGCCCAAAAAGAAGGAAGTGAAAGCTATGTACTCTTCACAGGCAGCATCTGTCTAGAGAAAAGTAAATATTTTTGTATTTACATAAAACAAAAGTTATAACAAATCTAAGAAAAGTCAAGAATTTGGCTTCAGGCAATTTAAGGGATTTATTAGACATTCAAGTAAATTTGTCAAGTAAGCATTAAATAAACAAATCTGGAATTCCCTGAATAGGTCCATAAAGGAAATATAATGTGAGTGTTGCAAGCTTAATTAAACTTCATTAAAACATGAGACTGGATCAATGGAGAGGGAAAAAATTAAAATGCTTCAAGGATTGAGGAATATCCACTGTTAAGAGATAAGAGTAATAAGGAAGAATGAGGGAAAGGAACCAATAAATAATAGTCAGTGATTAGGAAGAAATTTCAGAGATACCCTGGAAAATTGAAAGAGAGATGTCAAGTACTGTTGAGTGACCAAGAAAGATAAAGACAGAGTAGTGGTCCATAAACTTAGTAATATGACAGTCATGGGTGACTTTAACTAGAGCAGTTGCTAGTATAGAAAGGGAGAGAGCTTGATTAGACTGAGTTTAAAGAAGAAAGGCCATGAAGAATTGGAGGCAACAAAAAAGAAACAACTCTTGCAATGTTTTTTCTATAAAACATAGCGATGTTTTATGAACAGAAGTGTAAAAATGGAGTTGCTGGCAGTTGTTTAAATTAATATTTTTTTTTAAGTTGGGAGATAAAGTTACATGTCTACATGCAACAAAAACAATCTAGTACAAATAATGATGCACAAGAAAAAGGACAGAATTAACGGAGCAATGCCCTTGAGTACATAACAAAGAATGAAATCTCAGGCCCAAGTGGGATGAATGATTAAGAGCACCAACCATTACTTCTTAAAAATAGAAGAAAAGGCAGACTGCAGGGGCAATGACGCAGGTAGGCAGATACAAGTAGTGATGGAAATTGTGACATGTCTATTTCAATTGTTCTTTTTTTTTTTTTTTTTTCCAAAGAAATGAGAAGGAATGTCATCATCTGAGAATGAGGACTACAGTACACTATGAGGTTTTTTTTTAGTGAAAAAGAATTAATGTTTGATGCAAAAAAAGGAAATGTCAAGGATATGAAGCAACAAAAACTTTCCTATATCACTGATAGACATGAAAATTGTTAGGACTACTTGGAAAATATTGTGATATCATTCAGGAAATTCAAAGATGTTCATTTCCTATGATTCAGCTATGCTATTGTAGGTATTTACCCTATAGAAACATATACACTGATCTCATGCATAGAAAGAATTAACATCATAAAAATGGTCATACTACCGAAAGCAATCTACAAATTCAATGCAATTCCAATCAAAATCTCAATGACATTTTTCAAGGAAATAATACAAATACTATTGAAATTCACAAAGAACCACAAAAAAACCTCAAACAGTGAAAGCTCTCCTGACTAAAAGGAGGAAGAATGGAGGAATTACCCTCCCAAACTTCAAACAATATTATAAATATTAGAAATCCTTTATAATGGAAACAGCAAGGTATTGGAACCAAAACAGACACACACAGACCTGTGAAATTGAATAGAAAACCCAAAAATAAAACCACACATATGTGGACAACTAATCTTTGATAAAGAAGCAAAGAATATACACTGGAAGAAGAAAGACATCTTCAATAAATGGTGCTGGGAAAATCAGACAGTGACAAGCAAAAACATGAAGTTAGATTACTATTTCACACCACATATAAAAATCAACTCAAAATGGATTAAGGACCTCAACATAAAACCTGACACCATAAAATATATAGAAGAGAACATAAGCAAAGCAATACAGGACATATATCTCAGAAACTTCTTTAAGGACTCATCTCCAGAAACAAAGAAAATAAATGATAAACAGCTGGGACTACATTAAGCTAAAAAGCTTCTAGAATAGCAAAAGAGATAACAAAACAAAGAGAATCCCAACAGAATGGGAGAAAATATTTGTTCTCCATGCAAGAGCTTACACAGCTTAACAAAAACAAAATAAACAACCCAATCCAAAAAAATGGACAGAAGAATTAAAAAGGCACTTATCCAAAGAAGAAATTCATATGGCCAACATATGAAAAAATGTTCAACATCACTTATAATCAGGGAAATGCAAATTAAAATCACAATGAAATACCACCTTACACCGGTAGGAATGGCACATATCAAAAAAATGAGCAATAATAAACGCTGGTGAGGATGTGGAGAAAAATGAACACTTTGACTCTACTGGTGGGGATGCAAATTGGTGCAGTCACTATGGAAAGCTGTGTGGAGGACCCTAAAACTACTGAAAATGAAATTACCATCTGACCTGAGCAATCCCTCTTCTGGAAATCTACCCAAAGCATTAAAAAAAAAAAAAACCCACTAATTCAAAAGGCAACCTGTACTCCTATATTCATTGCAGTATTGTTTACAATAGGCAAGATATGGAAACAACCCAAATGCCCCAGAACAGATGAATAGATGAAAAAGTTGTGGTATATCTACACGACGTAATATTTTTCAGCATGTCAAAAATAATAAAAATAATACCATTTGTAGCCCCATGGATAAAGCTGGAAGAGATTGTGCTGAAATTAAAAGGAAAATGAAAAACACCAGATGTCTCACTTATATGTGGGATTTAGATAAATCAAACAAAAGGACAAGAAATAGTGAAAGCTAACAAGTTGACTATAGAATGAAACATCCAGCAAAGGAGAGAGAAGGAGGGTCAGAAAGTTAACAATTGTTGAATCTAGGTACTTACTTTTGTATTTTAAATCTACTGTTAATCCATTCAATAAATTTGTAGTTCAGGTATTAGTTTGCCAATTCTAAAATTTGCATCAGGTTCTCTTTTATAGTTTCTACTTATTTGTACAGATAGCTATTACTTATTACAGAAAGCTTTTCTTTTATATCTCTTAACATAGTTATAATGTTATTTAAAAATCATGTTTGTTAAATTCAACATCTGGTTACCTTTGAGTCAACTTTTCCTCTGCATATACATTTTCTTGTATCTTCATGTGTAGTAACTTTGGATTATATCCTGGACATTATAAATAATACATAATGAAGACTGCTAAATTATAGAATCATGACTCTGCGGCATCTTAAAAGACATAAAATCATATATATCTTAAAACCTTAGTTCGAGACAAAGAAACTGAGTGTCCCACACTTTGTTTCATAATATTGTCATAGTGTCCACACCCCACAGGATATTATGATTGTTTCATAGATATATTCTCTCTAGAATACTCTAGGTTCACTTTTTGAATGATCAGTGTTCTGCATGATAATATTAGGCCAGTCTGAGATATTCAATTCATCATTAAACATGCCAGGGAATTCTCACATAAAACGTTTGTTCTCTCTCTGTATATATTAGAGTTTTAATCACAGCAGAGTGAATGGGGTCTTCTGGTTGTAAAGAATACTCTAGGCTTCAGCTCTTTTCTCTAATTGTATTGATTATGATAGCCATTGTGACCTCTTGCTGGTCATAGAGGCCATGTGTAGTTGGTTCACAGGAGGTTTTCAAAGATTAATTCAGTTAGCTTATAAGTTTATTGAAAGAGGAATCTGTTAGTTGTTCCTGTCTGTGTGACTACTACTAACAAAAATAAAATGACGTTTCAACCTCCCATGTCCTAAGCTGCCTTAGATGAAATGATTAGTTATATCTGCATTCTACCTTAAGACATCTTTTTCTCATCCCAAATAAGTATGACAAGCTGAGATGAGGGAAGTATAAAAATTTTATTTTAAATAATGCTGCCATTTTCACAGGTTTATTATCTCCTCTCAATAGATGGAATGTTAACAAAAGATAACATCTTCTGGTCAAATAAATATATATCAAGTTGAGTATATCTTTTATTCAAAAAACTGCATTTCTAATAGCAACAGTGAAAAAGTGAAGAAAGTGTAAACCATTGTTGACAACCCAGTCAAGAGTTACTATGGTTTCTTTTTAAATGATGTATCATATCCCTCCACCCTACTTGCCAACTGGTAAGAGCCAAATAGTATTTTAACAAGTAAGCCCTGACAGTTTACAGTGTAATCACAGAGAAAAATAAACATAGTAATGAGGCTTATTTCTTTACCTTAAATAATAAATTAAAATGTTACTATCCTTTCAAAATCTAGAAATATTTGTTGGATTCATTTTGAGGTTGTAATTTTGTCTGTATAACCCAAATATCATCTAAAAATTTGGTACTTGGAAATGACAAAAGAGGTATTCAGGTGTTAAGCATACAATTTAGCTGTATGTAGAACCAAAGAGCATAAGACATGTTACTTATAAGGCACTGGCAAATTTCAGGCCTCTTCTAATATCCTAGAGATCATTTATCTATTTTTAAGATTCTGGGACATAATATTAAAATCCTTAGCACAAGTATTTTCTCTAGTTTCAGATTACTGCTGTTAATGTCAGTGACAAGCCCAGTGATAACCACATTATATAGAAAGAATTCAGATATAAATAAGACACTAAACCCTGATTATTTTAAATAAGATTATATATTATATATAAAAATACATATTATTTATCAACCATATAGGCAAATAGACTACAGGGGAAAACAATATCTAATGAATGGAATTTACAAAATTTGTTTAAAAAATGATAATAACACTCCTTCTAAACTATGAGACAGCCCTTCCGATCTCATCTTCCACAACAGTGATGAGAAAGAAGCATGTTAAGAGAGGCAAGGAGACATCACTTAGTCTGAAGGGAAAAAAAATGCCACAACCTTACCCTCTAGACAATGCTAGCCTATCTGTATATATTTATGTATAATATTTAACCCAACTTACTTTATTGTTTCTGCCCTAAAGCTAAATTAGAAACCTCCTCTTTCAGTAATTACTGAATATATTCAATTGATAAAATAATTGGGTGTTTGCTAGCTGTCAGGCAATATAAAAAAGCAACACCTCTAGACAACAAAGGGCTCTCTAGGTGGAGAAAGATAGGGCATGGTTTTCCTTGGGCTTGCCAGGAACATCTTCTGCAGCTCTGTTCTCTCTAACCAAGCCACAATACTGACCAATCTGGGATCTTGCACCTTCTTATATATGTTAATCTCTAGGTATTAATTAGGGAATTTGTATCAAGAAAAATAAATTCCATGACATTTTGTCATTTTAGTGGTAGCTGGTCATTTGGACCAAACTACTGCTATTCCTTGAAAATTAATCCATTATGCTAATTAAAAAAAAAATAATCTGGCAACTACATATTATGATTGTAATTAGGTAGGTGACTATGACATTATTGTCTTATGAAAACTGCACATGTCTCAGGAGGCTTAATAATATAAATGGCAGGTTAAGTTATGACCAAGATAAGAATAATAAGATCAATCCAGTTTTTAAGAAGAATTGTATTTTCTATCATTTTGAGGTTTCTCCAGAAACTCTAATAAACTGATTTAAATGTCTGAATAAATTTTCATCACTAAATACATGACATTTCTGAATTTATAATGCATTAGCAACAAAGCAAAAATCTGTTTTTTATCAAAACTTCTTGAGTTCTTTATTGAACCAATGTATCTTGAAACAAAATGAAAAATATAAGCTGAGAGCCATACATGACTAGATTTGAAAAGAATGCATTACTTGTAGTTCAGCACCATAATGATATTTTTAATAAACAATATGTCCCTAAGGGTTTTATTTTAAAAATAATCTCCAGGGAATCTACCTCAAGACATTAATACATGCATGTATACATAATGTATTATTAATACAAAATACAATATTAATGTATTATTAATATTAAACTCTAAACAAAGTAAATTAATTCTCTCTTTTTAAAAATGTTTATATTATTCCACAGATGACATTATGAGTACAACATTTAATACTAAAACTAAAAATATAAAAATTAAATGCAAAACTACCTCAAACAAATTCCCTTAAGGATGAATAAAAAAAGAAAATATAATAACTACATAAAGTGATATCAGGTAAGATAACAAGTATTCTGGTGAAAAAACAGAATGCTACCTTATTTCAGATAGAAAAGCAATCTGTATGGAATTTAGCTCTTACTACTAGTTTTTCAATTACAACTGACAAAAAAATGGAAAGAAGGGAATTTCCAAAGGAAAATGTTTCACCTTATGAAGGCACTGTTGTGGCTCTGGGAATTCAGCAGGGTAGAAAATAGTTCCCCACCCTTACAGAATTGACATGATTAAAATAGATGAAAACTAAAAACACAGAATTAAAAATAGTGGTGAAACAACCAACCTACCATTTCACATTCAGATCTATTTACCATCAACTCCCAAAGATAAATATGTGAAATGTTTTTGTTGTTGCTTATTTTAATGCTTTCACTGTTAATTACCATGGAGGGGATAAAAACAAGTGAGATTTATATACATTTAAGAAATTTCACCTGAGTCTTAAAATCAGTCTCTGAGCTATCATTTCCTGACCGCTTTTTTCTTAAGTTCTAATAATAAAGCCAGGTCTACTTCATGTTAAAAAAAAAAATTATAAAGAATAATAATTCTTTTCAAGAATGGCTTCTCTATCTATTTAAACCCAGTGATGATATCACACAGAATGTACAATAGCAGTCAACACAGAAAATAAGAGTTGACACAGGTAGTATGGTTGGCATATTCAATCTGATCTTTTAACTGCCAGTTCCAGGCTCCATAAAATCAATTCAGTGGAGACAGATATTGATCATGAAAACAGCTAGAGCAAAGAGATCAACTTTGTCCATTTCTTCTCATTTTCCAAACAGCTCTTCAAGGTCAGGGAACATGTCTACTTCATTCTGTAAATCTTCATTAGGCCTAGGACAGGGCCATCCACAAAGGGAGGCTTCCAGGTACCCTTGAGGGATGAGAAGATATTAAAGGATTCAGTGAGTTGTTTTCACTGAAAGTAAACATGGCATTTTGGAACAGTGAATAGAAAATCAGACTGAGAAAAACAAACTGGTGAGAAAGGAGAGATGAGACTGGAAGAGAGACTGGAGATGAGGCTTGGGGGGTAGGCTGAGAAAGTTCTAGAAGACCAAGTGAAAGAACTTGAGCTCTATAAAAAGTAAAAAATCATTAAAAAGAATTCCAATGATTTATTTCCTTACACCAGAGGAAAGTTATAGAGAAGCATGAGGGTTGAAATTTAGGTAAATAATCAGGACGTGATCAAAAAAAGTAGAAAGGCATAAATGCCAGGAGTATGATAGTAATAGAGCTACAATAAATAATAGTAGAAAGGAATATGAAGGTGAGGGAAACAGATGATGTCAAGATTCTCACCCATTTAATCAAAAGAACTAACAAAAAGGAATCTCAAAAAAAAAAAATCAGGAAGGAAGTCAATTTAGAGTGAAGTGATGAGTTTGGTTTTAAATATGTTGATTTTGAAGTGAGTCTGAAGATATAACTGAAAATATTCAATTGACAGTTTAGTGTTTTTTGGAATTTATAATCTGCTCCCTTTTCTAAAAGATTGAATTAGCGTCATTAAATTGAAAACAACATGTGGTATTTTTTTTTTAGTGAAGTACAGAAGTCAACTAAAATAATTAGGGGAATAGCCATTACCAGATATCAATTAGTTAATTAAGAAATAATTAGAAATTCAGAACTGGAGCTGAAAAGTGAAAATTAAATCTAGAAGAATGAAAAATAGGTCTAGAACCATGGGGGACAACTGCATATAAATATTATTTAGTTTCAGCTATGGACCAGGCAATGTGCTTGCTACAGAGTATATAAAAGTACCAGTAGAGATTGTAGTATGATATTAAAAAGGTAGTAGGAAAATTAGAGAAGTCATGGGATATACCCTAAAGCTACATTTGCACAAGAAAACCTCTGTTCTATTTTGAAAGAATGGTTTTTTGAAGTCACTAGAAGTAGGGCTAAGAGATATAACAGGAGGTATAAAGCCCTCTTGAGTCAGCCATTGACCAGAAAATGGTGCTTAACAATTTTGAAAATGATGCTCAACCCTCATGAAGTTTACAGCTTAGTCTGGAAAGAAAATCATTTTTTTTAAATAGAAGGCAATAAAGGAAAAGTAATTACACAAAAGAATACTTCAAGTCGGACTGGACATATTTGACTGTAAAAATCAAGGAAGGCCTTCTGAAATAGTGACATTAGAGCTAAAGTTTGAAGAATGAATTAACAGAATGAGAAGATGGCATGTGCAAAAGCTCTGAAATAGATAAGAGTCTTCTATTTTCAAGGACCAGGGATAAGAGGCCAGATGGCCAGTTCAGAACTAGCAAAGGGGATATGACACAAAATTACAAAGTAGTAGGCATTTTACAGTTGAAGAAACTAAATCAGAGAGGTTTAATGGCATATCCAGATGGAAAATGGGAATCAGTTCTAGAATTCAAGTCAGTTTGACTCAAAACCTGTACTCCTAACTAGTTCAGGGGATTCCCCAAACTTTCTGATCTTAAGAGTCATCTGAGGTGTTCTTTATGTACAGATTCCTAGATCTTACTCTGAGGTCTCATAATCCCATAAGGAGGAAGACAAATAGAGTCCCACAGGAAATAAAAGGACATTCAACTTGCACATTATGAGAGTTCAGTAAAGAAACTGTATTCATTTCCTAGGATTGTTATAATAAAGTTTTGCAAACTGGGTGACTTAAACCAAAATGTATTGTCTTACAGTTCTGGAGATTGGAAGTTCTGTTCAAGGGAGAATCTTGATGTTCTGACTTGTTTGTTTGTTTGCATATATTGGTCATGTTTGGGGCAGGTGGTCCATCTGAATGAGTCGGGAAACCTACAGGGCAGGTGTGTGGAGTAGCTCTCTAGGCATCTTCATTGTGGTATTTCCTGTGGTAGCGGAGACTGTCTCTTTTTCTCTTGACCCTTATGTTCTCTGATATCAATGCCTCTTTGTTCTTACTGGCTGTCTCTTCCATTCATTCAAATGTCTATCCCATGGTGCTGCTTCTTAGTCTTATACTTCTGGAATCCAGCATTGGGAACCCATCTCCCCACCATTGGCAGCAGGGAAGTTCCCTGGTGGGGACAGATCTCAGCACATGGTTGTTCTGGCTCATCTCTTTTCTCATGGTTCACAGTTCACCTAGAGGCTGCTGCCCAACCTCTCTGTGATTTTCCTCCCCATTGGAAAAGGGGGGGGGGGTTCCTTGCTCACCTTAAAAGTGTCTTTAGACCTGCAGTTTAGCCCCTAGTAACCAGAAATGTTGTAGGTGTTACTCTGTGACATATCTTCACTCTAATTGATCCTAGTTTTGTTTCTCCTGGTTCTGACCATGCTTTTTGACTGGGTGATGAGTATGTTCAGGGCCTTTATTTCTCTCTCTCCTCCCATATATTTGCTGCTGGATTGCTGTTTTTCTTGTTCCTAATGAGGACTGACTGAGGTGGAAGTGAATCAGGAGACCCTCCCCCACACCACCACCTGCACCCTAGCAATCCATAGGAGGCAGGGGCCTTCCCCCCTCCCAAACCATAGGAGGTGCTGGCGAAGCCATGGAGCCACAGTGGGGCCACCAGGTTACCCCAACTTCCCCTGGAGCAAGCCTCATTGTTCTGGCTTTTTTTGATGCTCTGGCTTCTTCTTCCTTACTAGTCTTAATGGGTTCTGTGTTGGAACTGCTAAAAGCAAAATGCCTCAGGAATTGGCAGAATTGGGAACTCTACCTTCAACTTCAGGTGGTTAATTCAAAGATGTCAGTCTGACTACAAAGTAAAACAAATTGTGTTATTCATTTACCCTCTTGATTTCTTTTGTGTGTCCTATGCAAATAGGGGAGAAGAATTTCAGAAAATCAGCTGCCAAGAGTTTGGTGCTTCTTTTGTGTTCTTCTATCACATGGCATTGATCAACACACCTAAGAAACAAGGAACACTGGGCCCATGAACATCCCCTTGGAGTCAGCCCCTGAATATACCACTGCTCAAGATTATGGGGTCTTCAAGACTGATAGTGATGCCTCATTAATTGGTAAGGGTATTCTTCAGCAGGTCACTGTGAATGTCCCTCCTATTGGCTGCTCTTTGGATGAGACTCTGGGATCAATTCAGGTCTTCAGTCCACTGACAAACATGGATGGCAAAATGTATCCAGCTGACTGGATGTTTAGCAGTAATATCATCAACCCCTATAGTCAAAACCCCCATGATCAGAAAAATGCTGCTTTAGGACTAGGTTGCAAGGAGTAACCAGAAGAACAAAGTCTCTTAAAGATGAAGAGTGGTTCAATGAAGTCTCCAAGCTTGTTGTTGCCCTTACAGCAGTATATGAATAGAAAACAGCTGCTTGTGGCATTGAATTCAAATTTGTTTTCAGCATGGAAGATATGGATAGGATGAGGAAACACCCCAGCCTAAAATAAAAATCCTACTGAGTCTTATTAAATTATATATTTAAATTAACAAGAACATAAACCTGTTGTTACTATAGTCCTGCTTAAAATAAATGACTTTAGGTTCTGCCTAGATGTGTTCTGAGGCTAGACAGGACTTTCCTGCCAGGATAGGTCAGACCAGCCTGTCTTCCCCAGAGGAAAATGAGCTGAGCTGTGCTGTGGAGCAGACTATCTACTATGTACAGTAGTAAGACTCCAGTTTTGTAAAAGGGACAGGGTTATTAGGGAACAGAGAAAGAAAAAGAGAGTCATCTGCATAGTACCAGGCAGGCAGGAGAGCTGCTTATTCCCAGCATGGAAATTGTATTGATTGCTTTTTTTTTCCTAATTTATTTATTTTTTTTATATATGTGTTTCACATCTTTGTATTCCCTGGGGATCACACACCACCTTCCCTCCCTGACCACTCCCTCCCATCTTCACCCCTCCCAAACCCCCACATACTCATCCCTTTTATGGAAATTTCATGTACATGTCTATGGCCTAAATTGTCAACCAGTATAAACTTTATAATTTAAAAAAAAAGGACTCCAGTTTTGATTTTTTATAGTTTCTATTATACTTGAACTGGGGGGAACAGGTGGGATCTTTCATGTTCCTTGGTTTATGGACATCCAAGAGCTTAAACCTCTGCCTTCATTTTCACAAGGAGTTCTCTCTATGTGTGTCTCCTTGGTCCAAAACTTCCTTTCTTAGGGACAGAAACCAAATGGTTTCACTAATATATGGTCAACCAAATGAAATTGCACAAGGGGAGAATGGGGACCAGCTGGAGCGGGTGGGAAGGGGAGGTGGTGGGTGACCCCCAGGGACTGAAATGATGTGAAATATATATAAGTAAATAATTTTTTTTAAAAATGGTGGAGCAAATGAGAAAAATAAATAAATAAATAAAAAATAAAAATAACTTAAGTACCATAATCAACTGGTCTTCATAATAAATAATTGTATATAAAAGAAAAAAAATTTCCTTTCTTTATAAGAATACCAGTCATTTGGAATAAGACCTCCCCCCTAAAAACCTCATCTTAATGTCATCATGTGTAAGGGTTTTACTGAAATCAGGTAAGATAATAGGCAAAGCAGAGAACTTAATTAAATTTACAAATGAGAGCAGCTGACCCTTTAAATCCAGGCACTCATCAGGTTTGTCCCAGCCTATGTGAGCAGTAGCAAAACTACACTATCTTAAAGAAGCAAGAACAAGATGTATTCATTAAAAAGACAAAATAGACAAAAGTCAACGAGGGTACAAAGGAACCCTTTGGTAATCTTACCACATAGTTCAGTCTCTAGTCCAAAAAGCTCCATGTGGGTCCTTCAGCCATCTGCATCCACAAAACAATGGTTGTCCCACCTTCAAGTCAAATGAAGAAATCATCAATCCACCTCCAAAAGTGAGAGATTCAAATCCAACCAAAAAATAAAGATGGCTTTGTCGCTCCTTCTCCAAAAGACACAGCTCCAACATTCTTTCAGCTCGAACCACCAAGACTCACTGGAAACACCAGTAGCAACCACTTCAAACATCTCATGATGAAAACAAGTTCTCTTCAGTTCTCCAGACAATTCCCAAGCTTCACAGTTTCATGGTTAAAGCAAGTTTTCGAGCACTGAGTTTCCAAGTCAGCTTACACAGGTCACAAATTTCTCCAACATGCTTTCCCTGGCTCCTTACTGCTCTAGGCAAGGGATGGACACCCACAGCGTAGCTTCCTTCCCTGCCTTGCTGCCACAGGTGGAAGTAGCAGCTCTGAGGACTTCAGTGTCCTCACAGCTCCTCTACTCTCTCCTTTCTCCAGCTTCCTCCGTCGCTCTCCAATCAAGTTCCTTCCTAAATCCCCTCTCTCTGTTCCTTTCTCAAGAAATCCTGGTGCTGTTTCTCCAAGTCTCCACCCACCAGGGCAAAATGGCGGCCATCCTAATGCAGCATTACTATGCTGTGGCTACAGTCCCCCAATTTTACCACATTACCCCTATTGTTGCTAGCAAAGACCTTCCAAATTTTGAAATATAATATTCCCAGGTTCTGGGATTAAGACTTTAACTTTTGGGAGAATGAATCAATCCATACTGATTCAATTCAATCCACTACATAATAGTGCAGTACCCCTAAACCAGCTGCAGGATTGTGCACCACCATTACTGTGGCCTGCAAGGAGAGAATTGGATAGAATTGGAATTCCAACTTTCTCCTCCCTCCTTCCTCCTGGTAATGCTGAACCCAACCAGAAGCCAGAAGACTACAGAGTCCACTGATGTCTTTATAAGGGCATTCTCTTCAAATGCCAAGAAGGACATAGGGTCATGGAGAATAGATACAGAAGGGAAATTTTAAGAAATCTAGCCAGAGTTCCTACAAACATTTAAAATCAGATTCCAAAAAATTCTTGTGCTCAAAAGCCACCTACTTAGAGATGGAATGCCAGATGAAAATGGTTAGAAAGATAGTAATTTAATTATCAATGACTTCCCTCAAATATCCTGTTTTCTTTTTATTTTTAAAGAAATATGGAGGAATTTGAGCAAACTGATTTTAAAAAAAAGGCATTATACCTGAAGTAAGAAAGATTGTTTTATTTTAACAACCCAATGCTTGAGAATAATATCCCAGTTCTCCAGTCTTAAAGCTGGGTGGTTTGGGAGGAAAAGAAGAGTCAGTTATCACAACTGGACTAAACCTGCCCTATTCTCCCAGTCAGTGAGAATAGCTCTGTGATACTGTGCTTGCAAAAAAACTGTGAATTAAATGAAACAGACTGAAGAATTGAGCCAGAAAGCTCAGAACAGAGTGCACGCCACAATAAAAGAGGGAAAGGAAAGGGAGAAAAACTCTAAGAGTGTGTATCTGCCTCAAAAGTGGAAAACCCTGATTTCCCAAATCTCATTTGCTGCACCCTGCACCAGAATGCACAAAGCAAGCACTGACTGAACCAAACATTGTGCCGGTGTTCACCATTCTGTTCATCTGTCTTACACATATGGGTTGTTTTTCTAAAATACAGGATTACTACAATGTGAAATGCTAATTGTTTTTGCTACCTTGCATAACCTGCATGGAAAATGAGATGCAAATTAACACATAATTATGGAAGCACTCATCCCATTCAAATGTATTTTTTTTCTCCAACAGGTTCAGGTAAGTGGCCCTTATATTGTTTTATTTCCAACATCCTACTCTATCTCCTACCTCCTGCAGCCTAGGGATCTACTGTGATGAAACACCAGATGTTACTATGAGACAAGGAGCCTTCTTATTTTAAAGAAACATATCAGAACTTCTGCATTCAAATAAGTCTTATCTTCCTAAATAATCACCTTGAAAGGCTAACTATTTAATCCACATAGTTACATTTTCATACTGGTGAACTTGCATTAAAATACTATAGCAAGACAAACTCTGAAAGTGAAGAAGCAACATCAGAGAAGGAAGACATTCATTAGCTTGGGAGGTAAGCATAAATACAGAACTGTATGTTGGTTTAATGGCCTTGGAGAGTTAGAAACAGAGATTTCTCTTTTTCTTTACACCGGCTGTTGAAGCCTCCTCTTAGGTTCTTGCCAGCTGCCTATCCTAATTCAGGCTCGTTATCTTACGGGACAGAATGAAACAGCTTATGATAGAAGTTTTTCCCAAAAAGAAAAACAAGATGGAGTGGGTAGGGCTGGAGAGTAGAAGGAGAAGGGAATGGAGGGGAGGAAGGGGAGCGAGGGAAGGGAAGGGAGACAGTATGAATGGGAAGTAAATGTGTTTTGAGAATCTGTGAATAAGACATTAAGCACTTCAGAATGTTGTTGTGTGAGTTTCTTATGACAGTAAAAACTTGAAGCTGCTGAAGTGTTCAACCACAGGACATTGATTAAATAATTTGTGGATTATTCGTACAACAGAATAATTTGCTGTGATTTACAGTTATTGTAGAGACCTATTTCTACTGATGTGGAAACTTGTTAGATGAGGAAAGAGGGTTACAGAACTACAGAACTAAATGTATATTGTGCCAGTATTATTAAATGCATACATGTTTGTACTTATCTGTGAATTATATTTGTGTGTACCAAAAAAAAAAAAAATAGGGAGAAAGGAAATATTCTTATTAAATACAAAGATATAAATAGATATTTTTGAGACATCAAAATTAAGAATAATTTCTTTCTTCTTGCAATTGAGTTGATGAGGGACAGAGATAAACTTCTGCATGTTTGGATGTTCCAAGCCAGGAAACATATTAACTAAACTAAAACAAAACTTCTCATTAGCCTTTTGTACTTCTCGATGACTTATCATTTTTTTTCCACATATCCCTGTGATTGTAGCTAAGTGATTTGGTTCAGCACATCAGTCTTGATTTAATAATAATTATAACAAATATGCATCTGAATCATTTTTCTATAATTCTACTTTCTCTTTTCAAATGTTAAAAGTAAAATGACCTGGCTTGAAAAGGACAGTCTCCACACCCTAGTCCCTTTTAGCATTGAATATTTTCATCCCATCCTTTTTAATAGTGGGTTCACCTTGGAGGTCAAATAGAAAATAAACTACAGTTGAGGTTTTGCTAACACACGTAGGAGGCAATGTTTTCTTGTTCTATTTTGAATCCAGTATTACCTTCTCTTGGATGGCAATGCTGCCTCAACTGTTTCCCCGTTAACACCGTGCACCCAACTGGTACATCTGCCCCACACTAATGAGCTATTCACAGGAGAAACAAGAACAGGGTACCAGGAGCCAAGGTAAATCAGTAAGGAAAAAACGAGAGGATTGGCTCCTGCCCTAAATTGAATGACTTTTAAGAGACAGAAACAGATTTTTTTTTATTATGTAATCCCTTTGTTTCTCATTTCCTTTAAAATTTAAAGGTCAAATTCCCCTTTCAAATGCTGAGGGCCAGACCTGATATTGTTGTGTCTGTAACAACTGACTATACTGAAAACAGAAGAATGCCCTGTTCAACTCAGTTGGATAGAATGCATTGTTTTTCCCTTTTGTTAGTATCCAAACTACTGTTTGAAATAATTAGTTAATAACTGCTGTCTTTCTCCCTTTGCATTTAATTTTTCCTTCCAAACACTAAGAAAAGCATTTATTAAGATAACCATCTGGAAACAGAGATAGTCTAGCTAAGACTTGACTTTCTGACAGTTAACAAAATTAATACAGAGAAATAGTTGCCTTCCTATGTGTAAACAATGAGCTAGCAGAGGAATAAATCAAGGAAACAATCTCGTTTACAATCACATCAAAAACAATTAAATACCTAGTTATAAACTTACCAAAGGAAGTTGAGTCTATACCAAAAAAAAGTAATAATAATAACAACATTGTTAAAAGAAATAGAAAACACAAAGAAAAGGAACTATATCCCCTGCTTATGGACTGGAAAAACTAACATTATTAAAATGGTCATCCTACCTAAAGCAATATGCAGATTCTATGTAATCCTTGTCAAAGTTTTGATGGCATTCTTCAAAGAACAGAACAAACAATACTGAAGTTCATATGGAACTACAAAAGACCTTAAGTCCTGACAAAAAAGAGAAAGAATGTTGTCATCACACTTCCAGACTTCAAAGTATACCACAAAGCTACAATAATCACACAACATGGTACTAGGGGGAAAAAACAGACATACAGACCAAAGGAATAGAATTGAGAACCTAGAAATAAACCTACACCTATGGAAAGTTAATCTGTAACAAAGGAACCAACAATATACACTGGAATAAGGAAAGCCTCTTCAGTAAGTGGTGCTGGGAAAATAGGACAGCAGTGAGCAATAGAATAAAATTAGACCATTATTTCATGCCATATACAAAAATCAACTCAAAATGGATAAAAGATTTGGATGTAAGATCTGAAGCTATAAAATACATAGAAGGAAATAGACAAAATTCTGCATACCTAAGGTTTCAAAGATTTTTTTTTTTAATTCATCTCCAGCAGCAAGAAAGCAAAAAGAATATAAGTAACTGGGACTACATCAAATTAAAAAGTTATGAACAGCAAGAGAAAACATCACTTGCAAGATTAGGAGGACAGGCATGGTGGCGCATGCCTGTAAGTGGCAGCCTAGGAAGTTGCAGCTAGCGCCAGGGATCGTGGTTCGAGTCCCACCAGGGGCACGTAGCGAGACCTAGTCCCAAAAAATTATAGATGGGCATGGTGGCACACACCTGTAATCTCAGCTACCAGGGAAGCTGAGGCTGGGGATTGCTTGAGTCTGTGGTACCCCAGGCAACATGAGCCTGCGGTTCCATGGGCAAAAATAGTGAGACCTAGTCTCAAAAAAAAAAAAAATCATTTGCAAGATTAGAGGGAATTTAGACTAATCCCTCCCCTAAGAAAAACAGCAGGGAGATTTCTGTCATATAACCCACCAATTCCACTGCACCCCTAAAAATACAAAAACACTAATTTGAAAGGAAACATGCATTTCCATGTATGTTGTACCATCATTTACAATAGTTAGGCAACAGAAACAACCAAAGTGCCCAAATAAAGATGAGTGAATTAGAAAAATGTTGTATACATACACAATAGAACACTAGTCAGTTATCGAAAAACATAAACTTGCCATTTAAGGCGGCTTGGGTGGAGCTGGAGAAGTCTATGCCTAGTGAATTAAGTCAGGAGAAAGACAAATACTGAATGGTGTCACTCTTGATTGTGGAATATAGAGAAACCAAGCAAAAAGTCAGGTAAAGACAAGCTAAATTCTAGAATACTGACTGTTAGAACTACGGCAATAGTAGGGAGAGGGAGGGAGGCAGGGAAACACAAAGTAGGAAAGAACCACAATGGACTATGATGGTGGATAATAGGTGTCTTGGTAGTGGGTATTTTAATCATATCTTTGGGGAGTGGGGAGAGCCTATACTTCTGATACATACATGACATAAACCAACATCACCTCAGTAAAAAGCAAAGAAATGAAAGAAAGTAACATACATGCATGCACAGACAAGAAAAAGACAGCTCTGAAATGACTTTAAACAATATTTTGTTGTCTGCATTTCAGCAATAGAGGAGATCTTTCTTCTCACACAATTTCCTTCTGCCCTTCTCCCCCCAAACGTGTCCCCATACTTCCATCTTTGGAGGCTCTGCTAAGTCCACCTTTTCAACAATGACATGAGGTACTTTTGCCTTTTGCTCTTGGATTTCAGCACCTCTCTATTATGCCACATGCCCTGACACTCAGGCCTAGGTTTTCCTATCTTCCACTCAGAAAGTTAACAAATGGACTACACTTTCCCCTAGACAGAAAGTAAATGGGTTGGAGGCCCACTGTACCCAAAGGCTTGCTCAGTGTCAATGAAACCTCTCCCTCCTCCATCTCTTGACTTTGCTCTCCCTTGGTGTGGTTTCTTTCTCAGGCAAGTTCTTTCTCCAGGCAGCTTACATAATCCCAATAGCTGGAGATCCCAGAATGAGAGGACCCTCTTTCCTAGAGTTCTAGCTGAAGTCCCAGGGCCTTGAGTAAAAAAACTGACCCTGAGTTACATGTTCACCTCTGGCACCATAGCTCCACCCAAAATCTGCACAGAGATTAAGATGATGGTTCACTGATGGTGGGACAACCTCAGGGTATATATACAATGCTGCAAATACATACATATATTTTTTATGTATGTAATCAATTAAAAATTTAAAATAAAAGCCATGGTCTAAGAATGGGAAGGGAAGACCCCAAACAGACAAGAAGGATTCTGACACCAAAAAGAACAATGCTACACTATCAAAAATTGTCATCTACTAACTTAGTACCATTACTCCCCCAAATTTGTTTGTGTGCAGTTAGTTCCTCTTTACTGTCTTTTTGTTTTGTTTTGTTTTATTATTATTATCTTTCTTTTTTAGAAGCTAGATTTCACTATGTTGCCCGGGATTGTCTCGAACCTATGGACTTAAGTGATCCCTAGCTTCAGCCTCCCAGTTAGTTGGGACTACAGGCATGTGCCACCACGCCCAGCCTTCTTGATTGTTTTTTAATTGAAAAAGCGTTGCATTATAATACTACATAAGTTTCAATTGTTCACTGTTGACAATCAACATGTATATGTACTACATTAAGTTTACCTATAAAAAGCTAATTATATCCTTTGTCATACAGCTGACTTGTTTTACACAATTTACTCATACCCCTACCTTCTTCCCTCCCAGAAGTACTACTTGGTCTTATAATATAAAAAAAAATCATTTTTGGTATACATGACTCATCTGTATGTTTCTGTTTTTTCTATACAGAAACATTTCTCTAGAATGTATCAGATGTACATGATACATCTTATTTCACCTGCCTACAGATGGGTACATATAAAAGATTTTATTCTTCAGCATCTGGCCTAGTATGAATCACACCTTTAGTGAATTTTCCATAGATATTCACTGAGTAAGAAAATTTCTGTTAAAAAAAAGAAAAGAAAAAGAAAGAAAATTCCTGTTACCAAAAAAGAAAAAAAAGGGGAGGGGGTGAGAAATCCAATATAAACTCAATGTCTGTGCAGAGCCAAATACCTCCACAAACTGTGGAGGAAATCCCCACTAGAGGAGTCAATGGAAAATTTTCAAGGCTGACAGGCTTCAGCTGTTCTTGATTCCCTCTCTGGAAGTCTCAAATGTTGGCCATGCCTCTAACTGTGGGGGAAATTCCAGATGTTCTACTTCTGTGAAGAAAAGTTATTTCCTAAAGCAGGAAATAATTGAGCCTTCTCTAGAATGAGCCAGAGAGTAAATATTATAGGTACTTTAGACCTGTGGTCTCTGTTACAGCTAACAACTCTGTTGCTGAGGCAGGAAAACGGAGATAATACATAAATGAATGTTGATAGCTGAGTTCCAATAAAAACTTTATTTATGAGCATTGAAATTGAAATCTGAATTTCACATAATTTTTATGTCATAAAACATTACTATCTTTTCATTTTCTTTCAACAGTTTTAAACTGAGTAATAGCATTTGTTTCCTGAAGATTGCTAAAATTTGCCAAGCTGTAATAGAGAGTATTTCATGTTTGCTTTTTGGTTTTGTTTTTGGTTTTCATTGTTGTTTTTGTTGTTATTGTTTAGAAGGAACTTCTTATGACTTCACTATAAGATAAAAGTAAAAGTCAAATTTCCTAATACTTTCACTTAAAGGTTAACTTTTTGAAAGATAATAACAATTGATTTTTTTCTGTTTTTTTAAAAATTTTTATTAGTCATTTTGTTGTTTACATATTTATCTATCTATCTATATATATATATATATATATATATATATATATATTTGTATTACATCATTGCATTCCCCGGGGTTCTCCCTCCACCCCATCACCCACATGACTTCATCTCCATCTTCTCATCCTTCCCTGATCTCTCTCTCCCCTGATACCCTCCCAACAGCCTGCCCCCTCTATGCTGTCAGTTTACCCTGGATTTCTCCTGGTCTTTTGCCCATCACTCCTATATCCCATCTATAGGTAAGATCATATAGTTTCTGTATGTTTCTTTCTGATTTATTTCTGGTAATATAATTCCCTCTAGGTTTCCAACCATGTTATCACGAATGCTTCATATTTGTTGGTTTTCAACTGAGGTTTCCAATGTGATGGTACTTAAGATTTCTGAAATCTTTCAAAGATTTTTTTCAGTCTGAGGACCTATACAAGTCATTTAAACATGATTTTCTAAAAGGCATAGAGGCTTGACAGTAAGAAAAACTGTGCAGATTTAGAAGTTGCATCTACAGTAGATGGAATATCAGGCCATAAATGAACATATTATATCAATTACTTTTTCATATATTCATCTCACATTAACTAACTACCCTATTAATACAGATGGGCCTTTCTAAATTCAGTCACTGTTCAAGTGTTATTATGTTCCAGACATTGACTAGCAATAGCAATGAATATTTTATTTCAAAGGACTGAAGTAGCTAGATAATATTTATGATATTCTAAAATTTTCAAGTTGTTTTGAAAATAATTGTGGCACTAATTTATTATTATTAATTCTCCTCTCAACTTAGTGAGTTGTGAAAATTTATATTATTATGGAAACCCAGTTCACTATAAGGAAACATAAATCCAGAGAAGTTAAGGAACTTGAAGAATTAGAACTTGAGCATTTAGATCCTTGAGCTCTAAATGCTTTTTTCTTTCCATTATGCTTGCTCAAAGACAGAGATTTTACATATATAGCCAGCCCCTCACCAATGAGGATCAAACATGTCTGTTATGTCTGGAAAAGTTCAATCCACGCATCAAGACAAATAGAGAACAATGAAAACTCATTACCTCAAAAGAAGAGAATTTTCCATTGAAAATACTATATTGCACAGCAAATACTTTCAAGAACAGAGGATATCCTTATTGACTATACCTTTGGAAAAATCCAATATTGGAAATGCGGGCATTGTTCCTGCAGGAGATACAAATACATGTAGAAAACCTTAATACACCTAATACAAATACATGTAAAAACATGTCCCCCTAAAGACAGATCAGCCCTAAAATAACAGATGGTCTTATCTCTGCCCTGCTTTGCCAGAATTTATCCTCTGCTTTCCTGTCATACACATACCCATATTTTTCCCTCCTAAATTAATCTATGTCCAACAAATCAGAAGGCATCTGAGGAATGGTAGTGACCTAGAAAGATTCCAGAGCAAAGCATTGCTTAGCATCCAAGGTGTGGAGTGTGAAGTACTAGAGTTTAATAGTCACTGAGGCACACAGTTCCCCTTAGGGGAACTCCTACCCTTCTCTCAAGAATTTACCTCCTTCACCACACATCCATGACCTCACCTCAGTATTCCATCCCCATACAGAAGTTTTTTCTTAGCATAGATTTGACACTATTATAAGACCTGTTAGTTTAAATTCACTGTTATTTTACAGTACCTAGATATTCATCTCCTACTATAATGGAACTTTGGGACAACAGTTTCACTTCCAATACCTTTGTGAGTATCTACCACAGTAATAGTCATTTTTATAGTCTATCACATCAGAGGAGCGGCCCCCAATGAGCCACGACAACCAGTGTTCACATGCTTGTGTTCGTTCCTCTCCATTTAACCAGGGCACACCATGTCACTAGCTTTAATCATAAAAGGCAATGAAGTGAGACTGTGCCAGTTCCCAGCCTAAGCCTTGAAAAGATCCAGAACTTCTGCTTTTGAGACTGTGGGAGTTCTGAACTGCTCTGTGAGAATCTGGGCTACTCTGCTAGAGAGAGACATCCCAGTGTTCCAATTTAGCACAGCTCACAGCTACTCCACAAGATGAATAAGCCCCAGGAGTGACCATCAGCAAGAACAGCAAAACTCTCCAGCTGAGAGAACTTAAAAAAAATTAAGTTTTACTTTCATAAGCCACTGCATTATGGAGCTTATTGCGCAATCATGGACAACTGAAACAAGTATTTTGAAAATATTTGTTTAAAAAAAAAAGAAAATATTTGTGATTCAGTAAATATGAATTAATGGAGTCCCTGATTTTTATTCCTTTGCTATCAAACTACCACCACACCAAGTGATACTTAAAAATTCATAAAAGTAATTTGAGAAAAAGAATTCATGGGGATAAAAGACAAAATTGCATTTATTGAGAAACGTCTATGTACCAGGCACTAAACCAAGGCATTTTCACCTTCACATTTCATTTTCCTAACAACAATCCAGGCTAGTAAATAATATTTACTTGCATTTTTATATATCAGAAAACTGAAACACTGAAAAGTAAATTAACTTGATCAAAGCAAACTTGGGTTCAAATATAAATCCTTATGCTTCTGATGCCCAGGCTGTTTCTACTCCTTCATTCTGCCCTCCCAGACACTTGTAACCAGGGTGTAACTATTATACCAGCTTTACCATTGAATCACCACTGGGATTTTGAACTTCTTCCAGGACTCCATTCACTTAAGTTGTGATTTCTTAATTACTAATCTAACACTTCCATTCTAACTCCTTGAGTAGCTACAAAATTCTAGCAACTCCTTCTGAAAGATAATTTCTTATTCCTTCAAGATAGTCTGGGTGCAAGGCCTTTGGGATCAAGAGCCTAGACCTGAGATTATTCCTAATAACCTCTCTGTTCATATTTACCTGTAAAGGAAGTATTCCAGGAGCATGGAAATATGATGTGCCCATCCAATGCATTAAAAAGCACACTCACATCCTATCATATGAAGGTGTACATGGATGTATTTTTTTCAAAAGCTCCCCAGTGGGTTTTGATACACAGTAAAGTTTGAAAACCTCTGTTCTGGTCCATTTACATATATAACTAACTCAGAAAAAAAACTTGTTTTTCACTCTCCAGAGCATATCTCACATATTAGTATAAGAGAATACTTTTAACTATGTGGATGACTATCTTGCCATTTTCAGTTCACAATTGTCATTAGCCATTTCTTTTAATGCTGACATATAAAACCAATCTAATATCTCAAAAGGGGCAGTTTACATCTCAATTATTATCCTAAAACTGTTAGTACAGTTTTAGGTTTGGTTCTTTAGACAGATATTAATGCATCTTCACTCTAAAGTTCTAGTTAATAGCATTCAGTAGATTTAAGAATATATATTTTTACCTTCATGTTTAACCACTCTGATAACTAAATGTAATATGTTATGACTTCCATGTCAAAGAGGAATATGGTTAACATCTTCCCATGTAAATGCTCCTATGTTTCTACTAAAGTATCAATGAAAGTATAAAGTATATCAATGAATGTATAAAGTAAAAAGCACATACAACTAAATCATCAGTGAATTCATGCCAGAGTCTTAGTAGCACCAAACAAACCCCAAGGCATTTGAAAACACACGAAAGAAACCTATTCGTTGTTCATCACACCACTCTGGTGTGGTTGTTCATCACAACCACTCCAGGGGAAAAAAAATACACTGTCAAAAAAATCTTTTAATCTTTCTTTTGAAAACATTAAATTAAAATTTATATATAGCAGTACTATACACATAAATGTGTCTCCCTGAGTTATCACAAACCAAGCTCATGTGTGCAACCAACACCCAAATGAACAGACATAAAACTACCTGATACTCAGGATACCCCGAGGTCCCCAACTAGTCACTAAACCCTTCCCCAACACTATAGTTTTATTTAAAACTCAAAACATTCTATTCTCCCAGATAAAGTCCCTGACTCAGAGTCCAAAAAGGATGTAGCAGACGAGAATAAGGCAACAACTCTCTGGCTCCTCTGGTGCTTTCCTGTGTCAAACACAGTACCATACAACACTCCCTTCCCTATTTGACTCCTCAAATTTTCTGGATCCATCAGACTACAAAAGTCAAAAGGTAGCAGGACAACACATATGTGTACAGAGATGGGAGAAATGCAAGGAGAGACAGGAGGCAGGCAGTTGGTGGCCTCTGCCTGGGAACAACAGTAGAGACTAGAAACTTTATTCATTAGGGTAGTTCATATATGGCAAAGCCAAACACTAGAGACAGTTGGTGTATCATTTGAACAAATGCTGAATCAGAAATGGGAAACTGAATTAAAAGTTCAGTGTAACAGCCTACTCTTCACATCTCTTCTGAAAAAGAGGCCACTTCAAAACTACTTTGGACAAAACTAATACATCAGTACATGTTTGCAGAAGACATAGGCGAAAGGAGAATATGAAAAAGTCTGCTCACCCTGTCTGATGACAAATACAGAGTCCAGATTCATCTCACCTTCTTCAAGAAAAAAGAAAAACCAACGTGGGTCTACAGAAGACAAGATAAAGAATAGATGAGAATATGAAAATATAACTAACCTCTGAAAATGAACTCCTTTTATACACTAGGTGAAAATTTCTGAACTCTAATTAGCCTTCTAAGAGCAGTATAGAAAGACACATGCTCTAATAAAGAGAAGCAGGTCAGTAAAGGAGCAGGCTGAAATGAGATGGTAATTTTAAGAAAGTTAAAAACACAATATCACAGAACACTGGTTTTTGGTGAATGGTTTGAAAATATGTAGAAAGTCTGATTGATTTTATTACCCACTTAGAAATATATTTACCTTGAAAAATGTCACAGAGGTACCAATATACAAATTTCAATCTAATAATCCCGTATTAAATAACGTAAATGTGCTAAAAGAGTAGATTTCAGACACTCTAATCACAAAATGACAACTACATCTAAGAAATGCTAATTAAGTTGACCATAGTAATCATTTCACTATATATGTACATATATCAATGCATCATGTTGCAATCATGTTGCACACCTTAAATATATACATAAATTTCATTTCAAAAAACATTTTAAAAGAGTGTTTATAACAACATTTTTTTGTTGGCTAGTTGCCAAAAATTGTAGACAACTCACTAGTGTGATCAAAACAGGTAGATTTAAATATTATAGAAATTTTAGTTTAGTTTAAAAACCACTGTCAAAGCATTCTTGATAAATACAATTTTTAAAATTTTTACATTAATTGACACTAACTTATATTATCAAAACTGACTGGTTGAGATGAGAAACAAGAGAATGGGAAAGAGATAAACTCCTCCCATTTGGAAATCAAGTTTTACTCTAGAAAAAATATGCTTTTGAACAACTTTGAAACTAAGTACCACTAGCAGAATTTAAATGTGCATATAAATGCCTCTACAGGAAGATAAAAGCAAATAAAATGAGATCCCTATTTCAAAATAATTGAAATACAAAGAAATAGGAAAACAAAACATGAAACAAGATGATGAGACCAAATGTACTAAAGTCAAAGGGTGCAGATTGAGTCCCAGAACTGTGTGTTTAAGAGCCTCATTGAATGTACAGTGACATAAACAGGATCAAAGTAAAAGGAAAGGAAAATGAATGCAAGCAAAAAGCAAAAAGGCAAGCAAAAAACCTGCAGTAATGAAAATATTAATATCAAATTAAGAGGAGCTTACACAAATTACATAGGGCAAAAAAGATCATTTTTTATTAAGAATGAATATTAGGATAAATAGTCAAAACTTTATATGCTGAGTAGGATTGCACTGAAACTCATTCATAAACATGTTCTTAGAATACAAGGAGACAGTCTCAGCAACTCAGTGTAGTAAGAGGCTTTACTACAGTCTCCATGTTCACAAACCAAGTAGTCAAAAACTGAACAAGAAAATATCTCAAGAAATATATAATTTTTGATCAATTTAATTGATAAATTAGATCAGATCTTTTAACTAGAGTAAATTACAAATCCCACAAATCAAACAACACCTCCTAAAACCCTCTTACATAAAAGAAGTCAAAGCTAGCACTAGGATTCATTAAGAAGGACCAAAATGAGAACACTACATCTAAAAGGATATGGTACCACCAATGAGGCAATCAAAGGAAAATATTCATAAGTATTTTAAATATTAAAGCTAGACACCAATAAAATAAACTGAATGCTTTTAAGAAAACAATAAAACAAGTCAAGAGTAAGCACAAAGAAGGAATTAATAAAAGAAGAAAGTAATGAATAAGAAAACAGAAAAATGTTAAAATTATTAATAACCATAAAGATGGGTCTTTGAAAGAGCAATAAAATAGATAAATTTCTGCTGAATCTAATCAGGAAGTAAAAATAAATAGTACTCAGGAGTCCAGCTATTTAAACTTTTTAAGATGAAAATGTGAAAACCTGGTCAAATAATGAAATCATTTCATATAAGATCACTTAGCAAAAATCATGAAAATCTTATCATAACAAGTGTTACATGTGTGTGATGAATGGACAAGGGAAGACTACCAAGAACTGCCTTTATTTTGAGGGTAGGCAAGACTGGAGATTTCAGAGAATGCAAGGCATTTTTCACTTTGATCTACTCCTAGTGCAGCAAATAATGTAAAGGGTATCTATCACTCTAAGGGACCAATGGATGGATGTGGCCCCCTATTCCCTTGCACTTCATGAAAGTGATAGCAGCAGAAGCCAGCAACAACTGTGGCAGTCTCACTAGTCAAATCAGTTTTGGGAGTGAGAAATAATCCATTCAGACTCTAGGGTGGGGCACCCTGAAGGTAGATTTAAGCCAGAGGCTCAAGAAGTGTGGGCTCCCAATCAGATTTAACCCTGGATGGGGGGGAGGAGCACAAGAGAGTCTCAGAAAGAGCTTGAACTCTAGTCTCCAAATAATCAATGAGCTTCTAAGAGAACTTTTCTCTAAGCCTGCATGAATTGTTCAAGTCTACCAGGGATCTGTTCCAATCCCAAGGAAGACTTAACCCAAAATCAATATGCTTGGTGGAGGAGATAAGCAGTAGAGATCCTATGTGCCAGTGAATCCCAAGATATTGAGCTTTTGATCATGCCCGGAGCTCTAATCCAACAAAAGGAATGTAAAGTGGCTGGCTGTAGACAGTACCTCACACCTACACAGGTGTAGCATTGGTGCAGGGAGCTGGGAGAGACACAAGAGGCTCTGAAACTGCTAAGGAAGGATGTAGAAAGTCTTGGAAGTCAGCACACTGAGCAAGGTGACCTAATCTTGGAGCGTGGAGGGCTAGCCCACAGACAGTGGCCAGGATGTAGAGGGGTTCCATTTGAAATAACTAGCAAGATCTGCGTGAGTAGGTGTGGGGGAGCCTGGTGGCTGAGCTATCCTGAAGCATTATGGAAGCCCATGTCAGAGATGAGAAACTTGTAATTTAAACCTTTTACAAGTTAAGCTCTTTGCCCCCTGCAGGAGGAACAAACTGGGAGCTGACCTGAGAAATCAGGGGACCCTAGGGGCGTAGCTCCCCAGACCCCAGGTGTAGGAGTGCTAAAGTCATAAACTGCATCATTATTAAAAAAGATTTGGGAGCCCAGTCGTCAGATTCTTTATTTTAATTAAACTCTGTGAAAGGAATCATTAAAACGCTAGTAACAAGCTCAAGCCAAGGAAAACTTGATAAACTAGATAAGCTTTACAGCCAAGGAATAATCTTGGGTGAACTGTAACCAACTTAGTTATCATGATTCCCTAAAAATGATTGCTTAAAAATGTTTAGTAGTATCTAATGACAATCTATTTTCTGTTAAAATATTAATTTCTGTCTTCCACTGAGATATTGCCCTCACGCGCTCATAAAATGCTGATTTCTGTCCCTCACTGAGATAATGCCCTCACGTACTCATGAAATGCCTCTCCTCATAAAATGTTGAAGCAATTCATTTAAACACTATATATGCGGCCTGAAAATCTAAAATAAACCAGCAGATTCTACTGCTCACTGAGTGCGTGTCTGTGTTCATCATTTGCTGGCCTGTGTTTTTCCTGTCCATCTAAAGCCTGAAACTCCACGGCCTCTTCCTTGCTTGGCTGGTCCGCGGCAAAGCATCACCAAGTCACAGGAGTTACAAGAGCAACATGAGAGAAAGGCTGATGGCCAAATGGAGTGACTTTAAGAAAGAAGCCAGTAATAACTAAACAACCCAGACACAAGAGCCAGATGAATTTTATTTTTAATTTATTTTTATTTGATTTCACATATGTATATTTTTGACATAATTATATACCTCATGGTTCTCCCACCACCTTATCACCCGTGAGCCATCATCTTAATCTCTTGTGCTCATTTCTCCCCCAATTTTATACCCCCTCTCCCTCCCTTGTTCTATGCTTAGCTCTGCTGACAGTTTGTTGGTTTTAAGTTTTACTAGTCCTTTTGTTTTCCCTACATCCTGCATATAGGTAGGATCATCAAGTATTTCTCTTTTTCTTTCTGGTTTATTTCCACTAGCATGATTCCTTCTAGCTCCATCCATGTTATCACAAGTGCATCAAATTTGTCTTTTTTTATTGCAGATTAATATTCCATTATGCAAATAATTTGTGATTTTCTGATTCAATTTAGTCAGACAAATTTTAATCACCTCAGGCAATACAGCAAGAAGGAGGTATGCATTCTGGAGCAAATTATCTGGGCTTATATGTCAAGTCTATCACTTAGTAGTTATGTGATCTTTAGAGTTTTAACCACTATGCTCTTAGTTTTCATGTTGGCAAAATGGGAATAATAATAATAATAGTGCTTGTCTCAGAAGTTATCCTTAGCACAAAAAAAAAACAGTGCCTGGCACAGACTAAAGTACTCAACTCACCTTAATATTACTATTAAATATATTATTCATTTGTACTTTGTATTACATTTGTGTATGCACTGTACAGTATAATCTGTGGGCTTTACTGCTTATTGGTTGTGCAGGTTTTTATAACGTATTTAAGGCTGAGTTTCCTGGCCTGGAAGGGATAATAATAATAAGAGGTGTTTAACAGACAGTGAAGAGTCACTGAGGAAGTGTAAGGCATCCCACAACAATGAGGACAGTCAACACTTAGGAGGACGCTCAGCACTAGCAGTCTTCTGAGCATGTTACAGACACCTGGTCATTTCATCTTCACACAACCTTGTGAGTTGGTGCTCTGATTGTCCTCACTCTGCAGCTTAGGAAGCAGCCCCAGAGAGGTTAGGAAACAAGCCCAAAGTGACTCAACTGGGGCATGGCAAATGGGGGGTGGGCCCCAGGCAGTCTCCTGAAGTCCATGCTCCAAATGCCTCACTCTGCCACTCCCCCACCCTCGGCTTCTGTGCTCAGTCAGAATCTGGGAATTTCTTTCCTTAACAGATAAGGACTAGATCTGTCTTCCTCTTCTTGCTACTTGAAAGTACATTTGATGTTACTTAAAAAAAGAAAACTATCTCTAAATCTAAACTCCATTGGATTACTCCTGCTGGAAATAATAAACGTTTAAATCTTGGTTAGAAATAACTGAAGCAACCACTATTTCTTACATTTACCAAAGCTGTTTATTCCCATAGAAGATCTTTTTCCATATGATAAGTAATCCACTCAAGGGTGGAAAGTGAACAGAGTGAGAGAATTTTTAACATTCTTAGAATCTTCCACTAAATATCTTTCTGACAAATTCCCCTGGTTATGGTGCTTTGCTAAATAAAGAGTATTGCCATATTTTTAATATATACTTAGGGTGTGACCAAAAATGGAAATCTGGTTCAAAATATTAGATATTCTGCAAGAAATTTTGGTGAGAAATATGGTCACATCTACAGATACCAGGACAGGATGATGTGACCTCAAAATTCCCACCCCAGTCGCTCTGACTGTGCTTTAGATTTCACAATTGTGCTTTTAAAAGAATTGACTCACAGAGCAACTAACAGATTTTGTGTATTTATAATTTTCTTCAGAGGACTGAGCGTTTGAAGACTTTCCATGTATGATATGGAGCTAAAGTCATAGTTTCCAAATTTTTATCTTTACAACCAACTATTTTTTACCTTTAGGATCCAATTATTCAGAGAGAAGTAGAGACTGGATTTCAAAAATCAAACTCTAAAGCATGGCTATTGATAGAAATCAAATAATTAGGTTCAGAATGTAAAAGCAGAGGATAGCAATATTAAAATATGATTTTCCAAATATATAGTAACTACTGCCCTCTTGAGGTAAAAAGTGTTGGTGCCTTCAATCTCTATTTTCCCCTGGATGTATTGATTTATTCAAATTTAGAATAGAAAGCATGTTCCTATGCTGATATGCTTCTCTGAAATGTATTCCTTTTTATTTTTATCATTATTTATTTTCTACCTTTGTTGTCTGAAGTCATAATAATATAAAAACTCAGAGTGAATTAAAATGCTCACTTAAGAACTACTTAGCAACTTTAAATATAGATAGAAATTTAACATATAAGTAGAAATATATACAAATTCAATCAACGGAATTTCCCTTAACAGAATTAAAGGGCACAAAATATCTTGCCACTTGGCAAATTTTTTTCATAATCCTAAAATTTAATAATCAAGCAGAGTTAGTTAGAAACAAAATTGCAACATTAAGTATTAAATCACAGGATTCACATATAAAGGACAAATATACTCTACTGTATGAATATTCTAGCAGAGAAAAATCTTTCACTGAATATTTGCAATGAAATTATCATGTTCTTTCCAGATATCTGATTGGTAGGTTAGTTCTATTTCTAACTTTCTAGAATCATCGGCAACTGATATTTTTAGCAAAGGTACTGCTCTATAAATCATTTTTACCTTTTCAGATTATCAGCACTTAGGTAACCTACATACTATTGCACACTAAGTGACTGAATAGTAATATCTGTAAGCGAGCTTTTAGCTACAACTGTCAAGATAGTTTACTGATATTACACAAGCTATCACAGAGTTGTGCAAATGATTGAATTCCTTCCCTCATCCAGGCTTCAAGAAGAAAAAGATTCTCTTTACTAAAACACCCTTTCTATGGCTACAGCCCACAAAAAAACCCACCCCAAAGAGAGGACTCAGCAAGCAGAGAAAAACAGTGACTGCTTGCTGCAGAAAGCTGCTGCATCGGGTCACCATATTTATTAACAAGATAAGCAGACAGATGGCCTCATACTGCATTTTGAAAGCACGAATAGCTTTTTCACTAGAATTAGTTGAGGAAGATTATACTTGCAAGATTTACTCTGAGCACTTTATGAGCAAATCCTGTGATAGAAATAAAGATTCTAAAGTAAAAACTGTATATCATGAAACAAACACTGTGGAGCCAGAATTGCATGGGTGGGATCTAGAAAAAAGATCTTCAGGTCCTGAGAGGGAGAATATGTCAGGGACAAGTCCCAAGACACAATGATTAAAATAAACAGGTTTCCCCTGCTTTCCAAAAGCAGTCTCCCTGTGAAGCCTTTTGTCAGGTAATGTACACTAAAGGGAAGACCTTTGATTTATATGAAAACATTTTCAGCCTTTCTAGACCCCCAAAACGTCTTGTCAAATCATACCTAAATAAAACAAGACTAGCTAAAATAACACTAGCCTACAGCAATAAATGCACGTATAATATACATACACAGTCTACAAGAAGCAGTTTCTGGGAAGGAGCCTGGTTGGGCCCCTCTCGCTGCTGAGGTGTGGGTGCCCTGGTGTCAGCCACAAAGCTGCTGCAGCCAGATCCCCAGTTTCACTTTGCATCTTTTGTCCTAAAAGGGAATATCCTCTTTGAATTCCTTTCAGTTCCAGAAAACAGGTACTGATGCAGCCCCTTTCTGAAAGAGAAATGGTATACAGGATACTTTCCTGAAGCAGTGACTATCTGGAGCCCTGTGAGAAAGACTAAAGATGGATTTATTTATAAACTCTTTTGTGGAAAGCTGTATGACAAGTGGCTTGGTCTAAGAGGTCACTACAGCGAAGCAGATTCCAACCGGAACGATGAAACAGAGCAGCACATAGAAAGGTCAGTAAGATGGGCCTTACCTGTTTAGCACAGCACCTGGCCATTGTTAAATGGGTTGTGTCTAAAATTTAGAGTGACCTTTAAAATGTTAGCTAAAAATAAAAAATAGACATACCAGAGGAGATGAGAACCTGTTTCCCTAAATCACACACAGTAAAAAAGTGACCTCAATAAATACAGATAAGTAAAATAATAATAATAAATAACAAGTTAGTAAAGTTATCCAAAAACAACCTGAACACTTCATCAGGTGTTGGAGGGGTAGGAAACCATGTACTTTGATGAAAATAAAGGAAGTTAGACAAAAAATAGTTGTTTTCATAACTAAAACTCATGAACCCTGCTTTTTCAATGCGCTAGTTACAAAGAAGTGGATTGAAGCATATGTAACTCTCGTTGCTCATTGATTTTAGGGCATTTTATTGTTATTCAGAAAGATAATAGTAGTCCTATTAAATAGTTTAAAAAAAAAAAACTAAACCAGATAACCCTTATCTGTTCTAAGCAGGCAGAAAAGTAAAACCGGCATCTTCTGAGATTCTCTTCTAATTTGCCACACATCATTGTTTCCTCTGATGAATTTTCTGAATATTGAATTCCTATTCATTGAAAGACTCAGGTCAAAAGGTACAAGTCATCATGGACACTGTCATCTTTATTGTATTCAGATGTTGTAAAAAGTGCATCCTTGCATTCTGAGTGAAAGGAACCCAAAAATAGCCAGTCTTCAGAATTCAAGACAACCAAGCTGGGCATGGTGGCTCGTGCCTGTAAGCTTCAGCCTATGAAGCAGCTGGGGCTAGGGATCATGGTTCGAGTCCCACTCAGGGCAACACAGTGAGACCTAGCCCCCAAAAATAGCGGGCGTGGTGACACGCGCCTCTAATCCCAGCTAACTGGGAAGCTGAGGCAGGGATTGCTAGAGTCCGTGGTACCCCGGACAACGTGAGCCTGCGATTCCATGGGCAAAAATAGCAAGACCTAGTCTCAAAAAAAAAAAAAAAATCAAGGCAACCAGGACCCATATTGCAGCAGGAGTTTGGGAACCTTCACTCCTCATGCCCCACCATCAACATACCTCTTGCATTTCTTATTTCTTCTCTCTTTACTATTTCCCTGTTATTCCAGAATTGCTGCAGAATTGCTGCTGCTCTCTGATTTTCCTGTTCAACTTTAGAAGAGAGTAGAATTAGTCTAGTTAATTATTAGTTAATTATCATTATGCTTATTGGGGAAACTTATTCATGCCAAGTCATTTCATAGATGAGCAGCCAATCTATGGATTAAGTGCCTTTAGGAAACTTGATCCCACCTATCCCTTTGCTTTAAAAGAAGCCAGGGAGAATCATTCAGCTCAATAAAGGCCTGCAAGCAAGCAGGGAACATGCTGGGTATTGTAGGAACCATGATTGACATGTCTAGTATGCTATGTCAAGGATTTGGTTCCTTCCTCTGTAGCGGTAACTTCAGATTTTATTTATAAATGAGCTTTATCCATGTCAGAAACAGAGTCATATAGAACACACAGGTACAGCTACATCATATTAAATACATTCTTATTAATAAATAAAAGTGAGTTCTGGACATGTTTAAGCATATCTCTATTTGACAATCAGTTTCATTATCTATTTAATCATAAGAAATCTCCACATTATTCCACAGAACTATTACTTTGTAGAAAATCTTACAAAAGGTAGAGATTTTTCCAATCCTCTTACTTTCCTTCATTAGATACAGACAGATTCTTAAGTATTACAGACAGGTAACAATATTGACTTAGACCAAAAAAGTACAGATGGAGAAGCAGATGTAGCTGTCACCCACAGGGCTGAGTAAGCACAATGGGCAACAGGCACCATGAATGTTCTAACCAAAGAACCTGCAATAATAAAACATTAGCTTCCCAGAAGCGGTGCTGGACTTCAGACTCCAAGTAGAAACTAATCATCAGAGTCATTTACAACTAGCCATGTCAAAAGTGCATATGGCACTCAATAAGTAAACATAATTGAAAAGGCCCACTATGAGAAAAGCACCATGCAGCACACACACACACACACACACACACACACACCACAAGTTTATTGGTCTAAAGTATGTTCAGACTGTCAAATTTGTTTTTCTAACTCCAGATTCTTATCTGCTTAATCTGTAGTAACTATCTGACCAACTTATAATAAATATACCTAATTAAGAATGTTTCGTGCCGCCTTGGCAACCTATTTTATCCTAACAAATGGGACACATCTTAGAATCATTAAGAATAATTGTTATTTAAGGCACTCCACAATGTTACTCAAGATCATATTTTCTCAACAACCATATTAAAATACAGAACCTGGGTATTATCAAAACCGAGCATTCAATAAAAGCACTCTTCAGTTACACGATATTGTACTACCATTAATATTTCAGTAATTTGACAGCTTTTTTAATAGAAATACTCCCTTGCTGAAAAAACCTTATTTAATTAATCAGTTGGCTTAATGTTCCCATTAAAAATAGAATTTTAGATTTAAACATTGCAAGAAACCACACATAATGGAATAATCCATGCTCATCCCAGACTGTATCTGACTCTGCTCCCTAACTCCCTTGTTAGCACTTAGTAAATAATTAAGAGCTACTTGATCTATAGTTTCAGCTATCCATTCTAAGCTTACGGTTACTAAACCTGAGTATCCTGATTCCAGAATGTACATTTCCAACTGACTGTTGGACTTCTTTCTATGGAGGTCAGAAAACACGACGAAAGTACTTTTCGTGGACTTTGCTATTTAAATTGTGGTCCACAGCAGAGCACTGGTGTCACCTGGGAGCTTGTTAAAATGAAACAACTCAGACCCAGTTTCAAACATAATGAATCAAAGCCTGCATTTTATGATTATAGGATGCAGGTGATTCCTATATATGTTGAAGTTTGAGGAGCAGTGCTCTATGATTCAATCACTCCTGGTGAATTTTACTTCTTCACAAATATTTTTCAACAGGCAAAGTACTTGACCTCTGAGTATTTCACAAGCATTTTATGAGATTAATGTTTAAACCTCTGAAAATTAAGTTATCTTTAAATTGCCTTAAAGACAGGAACTATCTGCTCTAAGTCTCTAATATAAAGTAAAATGTGATTCTTATTCCAAGTTCCTTAATTAATATACTTACATTCCAAAATGACATCTTTACTGCTACTCAGGTAATTTCCAAATTTGTCATTCTTAGAAAAATTTCTAACCCTTGGAAAAATTGTCAATTTTAGGGATTTCCCTGTTTTGCCAAATAAACCATGTGGTACCCAGAACTCTTTCTTCCTCCACCCTCAGGTCAATAATTATATAGGAGCATTCTGTGGCAGCTTCACCTGTTAAGTGAGATGAGCAAGAGCTTGACACAGATCAGAAAACATTTTCCCCAGCAAAGCAGGCCGCATTTCCCATGGGAAACAAATCAACACCACCAGACTCTGCAGTATGCTTTTCTCTACCTAATTACTCCAGGGAATGCAGTTGGGAAATGCACAGCTCTCTATTGGGAAGTGGGTACACAATGTTCTGCTTGGAAGCATTTTTCTAAATTGGCAAATACCTCTTGCATCACGCAGCCTACACTGCCTTCTTTTAATGACCAGTGAGAGTGCCAGGTGGCTTTGTAGGTCAGTGGTTATGGTTCCTCCAAATGTGTTGTAACACAGATTTAAATGTTCTCCATCAAAGTCTGGCCAATGTTTGTTTTAGTCTGTCACATATTAATTCTTCCCTATCCCAAAACATGGTCTTTTCTCTAAAAGTGCAAGTCGTTCGTAGCAGCCAGCAATTTACAGTTCTCGTTTTACTTGTCATTACAGACCATTTTAACTCCAAAATGCTGTACTTTCCCAGCTTAGTATCTACTTCTACAATCACGAGGGTAAATTTAACATCAACTCTTCCCTAAAATAGAGAAACTATTTTACATGATTTGGGCATTTAACAATTATGGTTATTAATTAGTCCAGACAAAAAGTTCTGAGTATTCAAAACTTCTATTAAAAAAAAAAAAAACTTATATTCAGAATATGAGCTGCTACTCAATTTCCTTCTTAGCTTTAGAAATGGGCCTGCTAAGTCTTTTCAGCTAGTGCCTTTTTGATACTGCGTGGTGCATTACTGACAGGCAGGCCATAACAATATACAAAGATGACCAATGTTTTAAGAAAATATTTAAAAAATAAAATCATTCTGGATAAATTTTGCTTTTATCATTTTCTTCCCCAGCTTTACTTTAAGTCTGTTCTTGGTTTGATAGTTATATTCAGTTTCCATCTTTTTTTTCATCCTTAACTTTTAAAATTAGCTAGTTTTTATGTTGGTCAAAGTCTAAACTTAGTATTTCTGTATTTTTTCCAAATTTTTAGAAGTGCACCATTTACATAGTCCTTTTGTTCCCTTAGTGGGAAAATCCCTTCAATTTATTAATATCCCATCCTCAACCCAAATAACTGGGATTTATGTCAGAATAATCAGGGAGGGAAGAAAAAGAATCTGTATTTATGGAGAAATGTAACATCAATATTCCACCCCCTGTATTGTTTATCTTTTATAAAACCAGATAACAAATTGAGACAAGTTTTTATTTCAATTGACTAAACAAAATAGGAATGAATGATGCTTAACTTTGTAAGTTAAAATATTTAAAAAAAGCAAACAACAAAAACATTTTTACAATTACCAAGCCAACGTGTTTAGATCTTACTGAGGTGAAAGAAATATATGATCAGATATGTATTGCAATTAAAGAAAAGGATGAAGAAAAGGAAACTGGGAAAACCTGGAAGGTACTTTCACCAAAAATCAGGTGAGACATGATGAAGGTAAAACAGCAAGACTGAGAACTCTAAGCAGAGGAGGATGATATTGGAGATGTAGAACGGGTTGAATCTGACAACTACAAATGTTAAGAGTAAAAGTTGAAAATGATTACTTGGTTTCTGGTGTGTACTGGATAAAAGCACATCCATTATATGCAGTCAGTACCTGAGCCAGGGAATATGAGAGGGAAGTTGATGTAGGAGAAGCTAGATTAAAAAAAAAAAATGTTAATTCACTTTTGGAATCAAATAATGAAACAAAAAGTTTATTCTATTACACCAAAATATCTTTAGAGATATGGTCACTAGGAGTAGTAGGTTTAAGAATGGTTACATAACTCCATGAATATCCTAAAAACCAGTGAGTTGCACATTTTGAATGGGTGAACTGTATGGGATTTAACTTTTATCTCAAGTTATTTTTTTTTTCAATGAATAACTTCAATCTAACAGCAGGCTTTAAATGCTCTCATTTTATATAGGATTCTCAGGTTTTACCAGATTTCAAAAATAAGCAAGAAAACAGAGCAAAAGTATACTTTATTGGTATTTAGGCTTAGCACATTTCAATTCAAATAAAATAAAACAGCAATTTATTTAATCTAATTGAATATAACATATAAACCATTTTAAGTATCTGTTTTTACCATCATATGATTGTATTCATGCAAGTACAATTATCAAAACTGTCCTTCTAAGTAATGCCATAGCACCACCTTTTATCTGCAGTACTTGATATAATATTCATTGTCAAATATATCTGGCTTTAGCAATGTAAACATTTGCTACAAGTAAACTTCAAAGTATAAGTGAATGATATTAATGAATAAGTCAAAACAGAACTGAGCATCACAACATGATATAATTCAACAAAATATTATATAATACTGCTTCAGTAAGAACTACAAATTAATAATTTCACAAAATAGAAGCAGAAACAAAATGTGTAAACTCCCAAAATAGAGTGAAAATACTGAAGGATATAATGTAAAATTTACTTCAGAAAAATAAGGGGAAATAACAAAATCATGCAGTGAGAACCAAATTTGGTTTAGTGATTACAAGTCATTTTTACTGCAAAGACTTTCTAAAATACACTCTGACAAAATGGTTTATTTCCTACCTCCCCTTTTTAAAAAATTATCACACTTAATTCATAAGTTGAGTACTTTGTGGGAATTTCATACTTACTGCTAGTTGTGGAACTACTACCAAAAAAAAAAAAAAACAACCTTCTAATCTCCATCTAAACTATGTTTCCAAATGACCAAACATTAAATTATCTTTATGAAAATTACCTTATATAAAGTCAAATAATTCTAAGACAAATCATCATAAAAATAAATCTGCCTTAACAAAGGAAGTACAGAAAAAGTGTGTACATAAGTGCTGAAGATCACAGAAAAATATTCAATGAATTTAGGCAAAACGTTCACATTTATCATTACTTTTGATGTTTTGCTCACTTTCTGACTAAAATTAAGAAACATCTTTTCAAAAAATCAGCAAGAACATTCAGTGCCACTTTGGATTTTTCTGAAATATATAAAAGACTCTGTAGTGCATGTCAGACTATTTTCATTATGTATAAAGTTATAAAGACCTCAAATTTCTAAAACCAGTTTTAATACTGTGGCAAGCAAAACAAATTTGTTCTTATTGCTCTTACATTCCAGCTTAATCTACAAAAGTGAACATTTCTCCACATGTCTCAAACCATACTCATACAAACAGTGTCTAGAGAGTTGGTTTGTTTCCAGATACACTGAAAAGAAAAAACTGAAACTGAACTATTATTCCATCTTCCTATGCATCTTTAATATGCTTAGCACTTCAAGCAGCACTCGACACAGCAAGTTTCTTCAAGTGATCCATAAACACTTGCAAACTAACATCATCCGTGAGAATAGGTGCTCCAGACTCCTAGAGGAAAAGAAAGATACCTTAAAGTACATAAACAGTGTACAAGTAAATGTTTAAAACAGAATGCTTAAGTAGAATACTGCCTATGCTCCACTGTACCACAGAGATTCAGATTGGTTTCTGTAGCGCTTACAGAGAGGGAGGCACTGTATCCTTGGGATTTCCTACTAGTAATGTCTTTTGGTATTCATGATCCTCCCCCTCCTTTGTCTCCATCCCAAGTGAGTTCACCAAAAAGATAATCATGTGATTATGGGGGGGTGGGCCTTTAAAACAGCCTGAAAGGCGAATTCAACCACAGTACCAATGATTCAATCAAATTCCCTCACTCTCCCACATGCCCCACCTCCACAAATCTCTGGATACCCACGCTCAGTGGAACTTCCTGTCTGACAAACACAGTGAGGCTGGAAAGGTAACACATCCTGATTCCACAGGGAAGAACACAGAAGTTCTCTATTTGGGGACCTTTGTCTCTTCATTAGTTGGTGCTATTTGTAACATTTATAATAAAACTGTAGTCATAATTAACAGTGCTTCCCTGAGTTCTGTGAAGTATTCTAGCAAATTACTGAAACAAACACACACACACACACACACACACACAGACAAACACACACAAAGATCTGTAACTAGTTGATCAGAAGTGCAGGTAACCTGGAATCCCATTTGCAGCTGACATCTGAAGACAGACACATGTTGTGGACCACCTCCTTTAACTTGGTGAAAGGCACTAACTCCAAGAGGTCAGCACCATATTTGCATTGCAGTTTATCATTTAGTGTTAGAACAGCTCCACACCAAAATGAACTTTCCAAGTAGAAAAGTGTCAATAGGTCTTAAATGTATGGGTGCTTTTATCACTACTAAGGAATAAAACTGCCTGGATAAGATTACTGATTACTGCCTTCTATTTACAAAAATAAAATTCCATTTATACATATTTTAACAGAAATAGAAATTGGAAGAAAATTTATAATAGTTTTTAATAAACTGTCATTTAAAAACATTGAAATACTTCTTATTCTACGTTCATACTTAATGGAGAGAAGCAAAGGTCTCTAAAAAGTGACGAACTAATAACTTGGGTATTCCCACATTTTTCCATGCTGAAACTGGCTTTTTTTTTTTTCATTTTATACATTTTCCAGTCAATTCACCCAGATCTATCGTCTAGTCAAGACAAAATATTTATTAATTTTCTAATTTACATACTGGAGACTTATTTAAATTATTAATATTAATGCTGCTCAACTCAGTTTTATCAAATATTTGCCACTGATTGATCTCAAGTTTTCAAATGCACTTTTTCTTTTTATACTAATCTACAATTAGGCAGAAAGATTCAAACCATCTAACATGTAGTACATGAAGCAGCCTGTCACAGAAACAGTGTTGCACTGGTGCCCTCTTCAGGACACTCCTTTGTGATAACTTTCTTTTTGACAAAAAGAAAACTAAGTTATTAGATTCCTTGACTTTTAGCTAAATATCTGACTACCAAGTTAATTCCCTAAATTTTAATTATGAATTTAGCTTAAGATTAAAAATTTATATTCTAGAGTCAGACTGGCCTAGGTTCAAATCTGGATGCTGTCACTGTCTAGCTATGTGATGTTAGGAGAGTTATTTCACCTATATTAGCACCAATTTCTTCTAAAAACTAGGGCTTAACAGTACTCACCTCATAGGGTGTTTTAGCAATCAAATAGGAATGCATAAAAAGCATAGAATAAGACTAAGAATATTAACATAATTTCTCTTACAAAAATCCTAGATCTTTCTATGGCAGCTCCTGTGTATAGCTATAATTCCTCTAATTCCAAGCAATACTAATTATACTTCAAAGTTGAAAACAGGTTTTCAAAAAAAAGATATTTTAACTATCTTTAGAGATTTTTTTCCTATTGATACTCCCCCAAAAAGCTTAATAACTAATATTTAGTATTAATTTGCCTGTCAAGCTAGTATTATTAAACTGTGTGACAAAAAAGTAAAAGCATAGTCCACATTTGTAACCAATTCAGAATGAATTCATATTTAACAACTCAACAAGTTCTTCATAAGTCTACCAACTACAACTCCACTTTTTAAGTTAACCAATAAAACAAGGAACAAGTCATTATATCCATGAACTAAAAAATAATTTTTTAATGCAGAAATTCAGTCACAATGAGCTCTGTTTCATTTAGTCTACTTACGTTGAGCTCACAAAATTTTGTTAACTGAGTTATGTGAAGGGCAACAGGATTTCAGAAAAGGATTTGTGTACTCTTCCCACAAACCCTAGTCTACCATATTCCTCACCTTTAGGAATTCTCATTAAAAATATCAGATTTTCTCATTCACAGTTAGCTTTGCTCATTTGTAAATCACCTGGCTGGACCACAGGGAAATTTTGATATGTGACCTCTGACAAATGCTATTTTAAAGTATGCTTTAACTTCCCTTTTCCACATTCGTTAATCATTTTCATGATTTTTTATTTATTGGTGCTATTTTCTTGCAATTTTCTTAACTAAGTCTAAGTTCTTAAACTGTGAGATGTAAAATCAAATCAATACTTAGCTTACTACAATTAGTTATGATAGCAAGGCTGATATGGTACATATAATACTCTCCTATATCAGTGTCTACTTTGCCTTTTGACTTCCCAAGACATGAAATAAAAATGGAGGTGACAGTACTTTAGTTTCCATTCTACTTTTCACATCTAGTATATTTAATTAATGCTATGTTTAAGAAACTATAGTAAATCAAAATTGAAAACAGCTGTTACACTCAAGTAATTTATAATGTAACAGGGAAAATAAATGCCGTCAGAAATGGATGAAATTCATTTCAAATCTTACATTTTCAAATTTTACAAATTTGAATCCAATCATGCTCTTTATAGCTATTCTCTCCCTCTAGTCCAGGATCCAATCAGAATTCAAATTTTGGATATAAACTGTTTTGCCCCTGGAAAACTTAACTTCCTGAAACATCTAATCAACACTTGCTGTGTGTACTTTTAAGGTATCTCCCAAATCTATTTTAATCATCTTGTTTTTTTTCCCTTCAGACTTGGTTTACTTCAATAATTTCAACCTACAAACCACTCCCAATTGATTTTAAAATTTACCATATTATCTAAGAATCAGATTTTCCCCTGTCAAAAAACCTTTACTGATCTTCTCTTACCAAATAAAGACTCAGTTTTTCAGTCCTCAGCCTGGCATTCAAGATCCTCCACAATTTGGTCAAATAATAACTTTTCAACTTTACATTCTACTCTTCATCCTTACATGTATATACTTAGCCCATACTATCCTTGTTCTACAAATCCCTTCCCTAATGTAATTTATACTTCAGTATGACCACTACTTTATTTTCTTTGGTGCCACCAATACTGCCTACATTTTCTACTTTTATTTTTCCATTTCTTTTCTAACAGAAATTGTTATCAAATACAAGGAGAAAGAAAAATACAGCCCTCACTAAAATAACAAATTATACATACACAAAAAAAAATCATTTCCAAAATCTGCTATTTACACCTACCTGTCCCCAGGCATACATATTGTTATGAGTCTGTGAAGGGTTGACTTTTGAAAGCAGGAAACGTGCCTAAAAAGTAAAGAAGTATAATATCCATCAAAAACAAATTTAGTCAGTACAGGCTGAAGAAATACAGTATACCATCTAAAATCAATTTTATTTAATATATTTTGATAAAATTAGTTCTATTCAAATATAACTTTTTAAAAGTGAACTAAAACTTGAAACATCATTAAATGCTTTAAGTAATAAATATTCCCTCATCTCTATAAATCATACATTCATGATAAGATAATAATTATAATAGTAAAGTAATAAATTATTGAGTCCAAAACTCAGAATGTAAAAATTAAGCCACAATTATGACAAGGTCAATATGAAATTTACTTGGTCTGAAGCATCAACAGAGCTTCAAAGTCTCCCAAAATTATAAACACAAAAACCATGAAAAGCTATACATTCTTTCCTTTAAACAATGACTCTCAAACTTTTTAAACTGCAGGTTACTCCACATGAGACAACATATATGCACTATGTACTACGAATTATCATCATGAAAATAACCAGAATAAAAGAGAACAGCACAGTATATGACATTAATGAAACATCAATGAGAAAACTCATCTTAAAGTTATTATTTGATATAGAAAGACTACCAGTAGTCATACCTTCCAGAACCTAGTAGCATACAAATGTACTTTCTACTCTGTAAACAAGCAGTTTAACATAAAACCATTGGTTCTAGAGTCAGAACACCTAGATTCAAAGGTAACTCCTCTATTTACTGTTTTATTGATCATAAGTAAACTAAATCTCAGTTTTACTATCTATAAAGTAAAGATAACAATAAGACTACTATGTAAGGTAAGGTATGTAAAAGTGCTTTATCAGTTTTTCAAATTCTCAAAACATGGCAACTCCCATTATTAAAAAAAAAACTAATAATAACCTAATAAATTAATAAGTAAATTTAAAGGCCTAATAATAATTGCTATCATTTCTGAATAATTATTGTTTTTTATTTTTATTTTATAAACACCATGTCAGAAACAGCACTAAATAAAGCATGGTCCCTGCCTTTAAGGAGCAAGTAAAACAAATTTATATTAATCTATAATTTATAATTTATTATGACTCCAGTAAATAAAAGGGAGAAGTAAATAGTGTTTTAAGAATATATGTTAAGAGGTTTTACCCTAAACTTCTCAATGTGTGTATATGCACATATATCTTATTTAATTCTTGTAATTCTAAAAGTCATAGTTTTTTATAGTATTATAATACTTTCCTATTACATCACATTTTCTAAGTAACAGAATGAGAAAAACAGAAAACTCACCACAAACTCCTACTTATAAACTTCATCAGTAAGTGCTTCATAAAATTAGTATACTAAGTTATCCCTAAGATGTTCATATATTCTTGATGAACTAAAGCTGGTATACCACCACCATGCCATCGTTAACTCTACGTAATTTAAGCAGGCTTGAGGAAGAGGAGAGTAGAAACTGGCAGCTTTAGGCAAGTAGGCAATAATCTTATTCTCTGCTTAGACAAAAAAGAATGCCTTCCCCTAGATACCTTCTCCTGTCTATCTCTTTCCTCTTTGATTTGCCAGGTAAAATCTGTCAAATTTAAAAGCAACAAGGAACAATTCACAAAAATTTAGGAATGAACAAATACCTGGCTGCCTCCATGTTCAGTGTCAATATATCTCGGCATTGGAAATCTGGAGTGAAGAATCTCCTGTGCGTCATCCACTGGGGCTTGCAGAAGGTGGCGAAAGTTTTCATATTCTGGCATGTCCTGGTATCCAGATTTGCGCCACTGTGCTATGGTCTAATTTTAAAACAATTAAAGGAATTACTTTTAATGTCCTGCGAACCCAAACATTTTAAAACAATACTTTTTTAAAATAACCTTCAGAAAGAAAACTGTAGAATATTGCATTTATCCCGACTTCTTAAATTTACTAGTATTAGTATTCTTGAACAAATGCAAAAATAGGATACTTTTCCTGTAGAAGTAATAAAATCATAAAATCAGATAAAGTTTACATCACTATGCCTACAAAGTATTATTAGCTTATGATAAATAAGTAACAAATGAACTAATCAAATTTTTTCAGACTTCAACATTAATAATGACTAAGATGAAGTCTTTACCATGGGAGTTATACCCTGGCAAGTATACATAAACATGAAAATTTATAGCAATAATATTATAAAGATAATATAACTGTAAAAGGGCCACCTGAAACTATTCTTAAGATAAATGACTTCCAAAAAAAATCATCTAAAACTCAAACCTGAATCATTCAAAATGTACTTTGCATCACTTTATTTCTTTGTATTTATAGAGGAATATGCTTCTATGCTTCTGATTTCTCCTTAATGTGCATTAACAAGCTATTTGAAATAAAACTTACTGAAAAAACTGTAGCTCTCATATTATAATAAATGCTATCAGTTAAAAATCATAATCAAATCTTTTAAAAGTCCTGGATAACATTACTTAAATGAATTCCTTTGGGTAGTGCTGTTTATTACAGTGTAATCTAAAATCACTTATAACAGCATAAAAAAATAATCTACTTAAGTTACCAAACTACTACCCTATAATCTCTAGTGTGGATCTGTGAAAAAACAATCTTTGTATTATTATAAAGGGATTGGTTTGAACCAAAGATATAAATTTGGTCTTGGTCCAAGTTCTGGTCTTGATCACAGCTAACCTAACCTTTCAAAACACCCAAGTACAGTGTTTTCTAATACAAAGGAAGCACTTTAATACTGGCTGAATGAATACACACAACAATGAGTAGAATTCTGCTAAATACCTGGATTAAAGTGCAACAGTTTCTCAAATATTCTGCTCTTTTCAATCATTTACCATTCTCATTAGGTGATGTTATAACTTTCAATTCACTTATGCTTTAAATGAGTTTTCAGTATTGTGTAGCATTTTAAAATGCTTTAAATATTTTATGTACAATACTTTGCAAATAGTTACATTACATAAAATCGTGAAAAGGCTACCCATTGAAAAAGATTGAACTTTTCCCCTCTCCAGTCTTCAGGTAAAACCCAGAAGTATAATATGCCTACATATATATCAAAGCTTTTACTTTCCCAACACTGTACTTTGTGTAAAATTCATTTATTCCATCATGGTAAATAAATGGACAAAATAACCACCAGTGAGTAAATTTCAAGTGAAATCTAAAAACCTGTAGGAAGAATTACATTTTATTCATATTTTATAAAAATGGAAATAAAGGTTCACCATAGAGGAAACACTAGCCATTTATCAAAAAAGGAAAGCTTCCATGAATAAAAAAACTTTACTGCACCTATATGTGTAGCTTTAAAGGCCAGAGAATCTTACCTCTCCGTGATAAATCAAAATCTGGAAAAATGTGTCCATGAGAAGTATCCGATCTGCAAGAATGCTGCTGCTATCAAGAAGAACCGGCTAATGAGGAAAAGAAAATGAGAAAAGAAGAAGGAAAGATAAATTATTTAAAGACACAAAATAGATCTATGATGAAGAGTATTTTAAAATTTTATAGCTATATCCTATTACTTAAACTCTCTTGATATTACAAATTCTCAGCATATTTTAACTTACTTTTCTAAGGAATCTCTAAACTAAGATACCAACTGAAAAACCATCAAGAGGAAATCAAGGATGTTTCCTAAAGTTAATGATGAAGGGGATCAAAAAATAACTATGATTATCCCTGAATAATCACTTATTATTATAAAGGGATTGGTTTGAACCAAAGATATTTAAATTTGGTCTTGGTTCAAGTTCTGGTCTTGGTCACAGCTAACCTAAGAGAAAGTACTTGTTTTCTGAACTTGTTATCCAGATTGTTATCTGGATATAGATATAAAATTTATTACAGGCATATATATGATAATTTATACTATGGGATTAGACTGCATCGTCTATAGAGGGGAAATAGGGAGCAAGACAGGCTGAATTTTGACATGCCTCCTTTAGATGTCTGAAAGGAAAATGCCAACAAAAGGACACTGAGAAAAAAGGCAATGAGAAGAGAAAAGTCAGTTGGTATTGTAGGTGTCAGAGAAGCCTAAAGCAAAAGATTTTTAAGGAAGGTCCTTCTAAGATATACAATGCTAAGAGTTCTGGCAAGATGCAGAACATCATTGTCCCTGATTAATGTTCTTTCCATGTAATCCTAGGGACAAGAGTCTGCGAAAGGAGGCCGGGCACGGTGGCTCATGCCTGTATGCTTCAGCCTATGAAGCGGCCGGGGCTAGGGATTGTGGTTCGAGTCCCACCTGGGGCCCGTAGCGAGCCCTAGTTCAAAAAAAATAGCTGGCATGGTGGCGCACACCTGTAATCCCAGCTACCTGGAAAGCTGAGGTTGGGGACCGCTTGTGTCCATGGTACCCTGAGCAACGTGAGCCTGTGGTTCCACAAGGGGGAAAAAAAGTCTGCTAAAGGAGATGGAAAAGAGAACAGGATTGAGATAGTCCAGACAACAAGTACCTTCTCTAGGTTTGCTGTGACCAAGAACAGAAAAATGGGGTGGGAATTAAAGGATATGTGAACTCAAAGGAAGGTTTTTTCTGTCTGTTTTAACTTCAGTGTTGTTAAGGTTTTTATGTTAGTGAAATGATTAGATGGAGAGAAAGTGATTATTCAGGGAAGAAAGAGGATAACTTTACAAGTAAATCTTTTAAAAAATGAAGCTAAAGAAATTTGCGGAGTAAACAAGAAGGCTGGAATTTGACAGAAATAGGCATCCCTGATAGAGATAGAAGGATTCAATTCTACAATTTACATATATTATTATGAAATACGGAAAAAAAACATTTCTCAAACTTTCTTGTTTCAAAGAAGTATGTATGATCAAATATATTTTAAAATCGTTCCCAGAGAAATACTGCCTGATCTCACATGAATGCAGAATCTTTAAAAAAAAAAAAAAATACTCATAGAAATAGAAAAAGAGGCAAGACTTGCAGGTAAAGAGGAACGGAAGGGAGAAAAGGAGGAATGTGAACAAAAAGTACAAACTTCCAGTTATAAGTAAGTACCATGGGTATAATATGCAACATGATGGCTATACTGATGTATAATATATGGAGATGTTGTAAAGACAGCAAATCCTAAGCTTTTATTGCAGGAGAAATTCTTTTTTTTTTTTAATCTGTTCTTTTATTGTAGCTACCTGGAAAGATAGATGTTAGTAGCTAAAACTGTTTTGGTTTTCATTTCACAATATATTTAAATCAAACAACGATACCTTGAACTGACAAAAAAAAGTATGTCAATTATTTCTCAGTAAAATTGGAAAAAATAGATATAAATTTCAAAATTTGTATACATTTTTCCTAGAGAAATACAGTTAAGAAAATTCTTTAAAAATATAATAAAATAAAAACATTTTACCTGCTTTTTTTGTTTGTTTGTTTTTTCAGAAATAATGACTAGATATATCATGAAGGATCATTATCAATTGGTAATATATTCTCTTTATATTGATTCTGAAGTATTGTTTTCATATAATCATTACATACTTTTAAGTGATAAAATAAAAAACCATTTTAACTAAGGAATGCAAAAGTTGCTTATCTGATAAGTTCAAGTAAGAGGAACAATTTGCTAAGGGTAAATGGATGACTACAGCTTTTTTATAAGTGTGTATCTTTATGTTCAAAAAAACTATAGGAGAATGAGATTTTATTATAACAAGAGGATCTGTTCAGATAGAATGTCCTAACTGCTAGCCATTAAACCCTAGAATAAGCTACAGATTCTAGAATCATCAAGTCTAGACATTGCTAAAGATATGAGAATGATCTATAAGTCCAATAAGAGTTGATGTGATGAAACAAATGGATGAACAAAATGATTTTAAAAGTATTTCCAAACTCAGCAGCCCTCCTGCCTGCCTATGACCATACTGGTGCTTCTCTTTTTCTTTCTCCTTATATCCTGTCCTTTTAAAATTAAGAAAAAACCCCAGGGTAGATAACGATGTAAAATGAAACAAATAATTTTTTTTTAATTAGGAAAAAAAAGTTTCCCAGTCTAATGTGTGTGTGTGTGTGTGTGTGTGTGTGTGTGTGTGTGTGTCTACAAGTTCTAACACAGCCTCACATAGTATCTAGGATGCAATAAGTTCACTTAAGTATTTTTTAAGTGACTTTACGAATAATTTAAGGTAACGATCCTGGAATTAAAGTCTTATATTTACTAACTCTGTTTCAAGGAAAATTGAAGCTATTTTTACTATTTTCATGGCATACATCACAGAAACAAACCCAGTTTGCCTTTTTCCCCCTGCTCTCTTACCTCTGGTGGTCCACTGAAAGAATATGCGTACAAAATAGGCTGAATCATGATCAGAGACTGGGTCAGATCTTGACGCATAAAATGGTGTCGGTAATAAGAACTCTCATCTGGACTATTGTTAAACACTTGCAAGAAAGGCGATCTTCTTAAATGAAACATAAACTGCAAGATAAAATGTGGTAACTTTCACCAACTTTAATATTGCAATAGAAGTTTCCTATTACACAACCTTTTAATTACAGTTATTAATGTAACAACACGTTATAAGAACACATTCTAAATTTGTGTTTCTCAGGAAAAACTTGTATATTTGCCAGTTACTTAAAAAATATAATTAACAACAATTTCAAAATTAAAGTGGTTACTCAAAAGAAAAACAAGAAAGAATAGGGAAAAAAACTCTGGCTCAGATCTAAGTTATTCAGAGGCTGATGCCAGGTGGTGCACTATCTATATTCTTTCTTTTTATTCTTATCACTCTAGGCACATCTCTGGGATTGTTTATTACTACTCACTCTACCCACTAAAAGACTAAGAAAACATAAAAATAGATTAGAAAAATATGTACTTTTTGTATAAATCCCAAAATTGCACTGGGAATAGTCTGCACTGGTTTAGAAAAACTCATACACAGTTTCTTGGTATCTAAGATCTTCCTATCCCCAAGAAACATTCTTTAGGCTTTGTTTCATTACTTCTTTCTCCTCTCACTTATTCCCCCCTATTTCTCTTCTACCTACTCCTCACATGAAGGAGATGGAAATGAAGAGATTACTTCTGAATAAAGGACAGTAACAGTGTGTTTTGAGACAAAGAATCTTTGGTAGAATCAACCTGTTCAGCTGCAAAGTACTCCTATGTCTCTTCCAGTTACATTTCTCAGTTTCCTTCAGTACTTGGCCCTCAGTTAACTACTTGTTGATCTCCCACTTGGACTCACTCTGCAGTTCTCTCCCAGACATACTACTACTGAAATTCTCACGTCTGTGTTAGTGATCCATAATTCACTGGGAAGTTTTCTTATCCCTTACCACTTGAGCCATTCCAGTTTGCTCAGGAATATGTGGTTGGCAAATCTGGGGATAAGTATTTTAGAAATTACAACCACTTTAAATTTAGCCAGTGTCACCTCTTAGGAGGTTATCAGTTTGAAAAACCAAAGGGAGACAGTTTCTGAAAGAAAAAAAGTATTTCTGAGTCATCTGCCCTCTTTTTCCAATAAAGGGAGGTTAGATGAGATGTACAAATCTCTCAGAAAATCAAAAAGTCTAAAGAAAAGGCTTAGAATAGGGAAAGAAAAGAAAATGTGGAAAATTTAGTCAAATATTTAGATTACTGTCCTCATTCCCTTTCCTATTAGCTTATGCTTCAAAGATAAGGTCTGAGAATTCCCAAAACAAAAAGAGCTCTGCCTTTTCTAGTTACCCAAAAATCTTCAGTCAGAGGTTTGGAAAGTTTCCCTTTATAGACAGGGAGTTTTTAGATTACAGATTAATAAAATTAGATAGCTCTAAGATTAAAGTTGAAACAAAAGTTTATAAAAAAATGAATTTCCATATCTTAATATTAATCATCCTTTCAGACTGAGTTAAAATGCTACCTCTTCTATAAAGATGTATCAAGTCATTCATTTGGAAAGATTTGCTTAAGTTTTCCCATACCATTTCTCACTTTCTAGTCTGTGGGGTTTGTGTATATTTCAAATGTCACTCTTCAGACTAAAGTCATGTAAGTCATCTTTAGTCTCCTAAAGTTCCTTGCACATAGTTCTGAATTGAATAAATATTATCTGTTACTTATGATGTAAACCACCTAGCTTTTAAAAATATCTACTGAAACAACAGGCACTACCAAGCAGAAAAGGTTCTATAGGACAAATCAAATTAGTTTCTTTTCTTTTTATCTGGTGTGCCCCCATAAACTGTTCTCAACTGATGATACCATGCTGGAAGAGCAGCTGATTGGAAAAATCCTCTGGTTTCACTGTAATTAGATCATTTAGATGGCACACTAACCTTCCTCACACCTAATTCTACTCCATTATCTAGCTTCTATCTAAATTTCTATTTGCAACCCAAAAAGTGGGTAATTTACAAGACTAACAAAAATTCTACATACTTTTCACCAACTATTCACTCCACAATATTAACTTCTCAGTGATTCCAAACTTATCTACTAGGAGACTGATCTTATTATGTACTGTAAAATGTAAAATAAAAGACACGTAATAGGGAAAATGAGATCAAGGCTACTGTCTAATCTAAGAAAAAACATGAACATTTGATCCACTTACCTGTGGATAAAGTGAGAAAGTTTCTGAAAATCTGAAGGAACTTGGATCATCTTTGTGATATTCTCCAAATTTCTGACACTAAATAAAATAAACATGTAAGTAGTAATATATTTCCAGATTTACAGTCAAACTATATATACTTTATTTACAAGAAGTCATTATCTGTAGGAGATAGATATTTGATACAGAACAAAATTAGACTACTACTGAGAGATTTACCAAAATATTCACTATAACCAAAGACATGTATTGGAATTTGAGAGGCAAACAGTAGAATGCTGCAGTGCAAGAACAACTCACTCAAAAGACTAGATTTTTGTTTTAATGAAGTGGTCCTGAGTAAGTAAGAACCTCTCAGATTATAACCAAAAGAATTCAATATGTACCTGCCCAAGACTCTACATAAAAAGACAATAGCAAACTTCCAGAAAAAAAACACTATCAAAAGGCCATAGTGGCTACAAAAGCAAATTGTTGATATAAATCTTGGTATACCAGAAACAATGCCAAAAAGAAGGAAGGGTAAATGAAAAGAAAATCGGACACCAACAGTTAAACTAATAACAAAATACAAATTAGAAATTAGAAACAAATAAAAGGAGACAGATTTATTGGCAAGAGAAAAGCAAACCATATGACAAAACACATCTAAATAATTATGATAATCCACTCAAGAAAGTGCTTAGCAAATGGCTAACACTAAAGACTTGAGAAAAGGTTAGTGTATGCTCTTTTATTCTTGAGCAGTCTCCTAGCTGAAACATTTTTATTGTACTTACACAACTGATTTGTTTCCTGGAAATATTTATAATAGTACTTACACATGATCTAGGACATAAATAACAGAGGGGTCACAAACACAACAGAGCAAGACTTTGCTTCCTGGAATATTCAATTCTATAATCTGTGTATTTACCTGTGCCTTGTAGAGTACTTTAAAAAAGTATAATTGGTTTGGTCACATTTTTGGCCTCCAGGAAAAACCATTGCTGAACTTTGCATCCTCTGGATACAAAGGATAAAAAGGCTATATCTGTCAAGTTAATCCTCAGAAAATAAATCTTGCTATCTGGAGTGTTGATATCTTCAATGCCTCCAATAGAACTTTACTAATGAAGCTTATAAATTAATAATCTTCACTGTCCAATCTGACAGTCACTGGCTAGACACAGCAATTTTTATTAATTAAAATTAAATAAAAACCCAGTTCCTCAGTTACAATAGTCATATGTCAAGTATGTCACATACATCTAGTAGTTCTGTAATTGGCAGTGCAGATTATAGAACATTTTTGCAGAAATTTCACATGGACAGTGTTAATCTAAAATATCAAATATACTTGAAGAGATATATACTACCAAATAAATAGAACAGACTCCATGAAAAAGCCAAAGTTAGGCATTATTCAGAACTACTGAATACATTATATAACAAACACATTTTAAATTGTTACCTAACATTCTGTTAAAATCAAGCATTAGGTAAATCTTAAGTTACGGGCACTAAGAATAACAAAAAGATCACTGAATTTTTAACTAAGGATGTTAAACCAGGATGGCCAAAAGGCCAGTTCTCTAAGTGGTATCTGATACTTAAATACAAAATTTTTAAATATGAACACTTTCTTCATGTTATTACTTTACTACTCTTTCAAAGGCTGCTACCACTACACTATATTGGTATATATACTATTACCATTTAATCAACCTTTCATTATTAGCATTTATATTTGTCCTCTTATATCTTAAGGATAAATTCCATTATTATAAGATAATACAGACTCATATACCAAGTCTACAGGCTATAAAGATGGTTATTCCCCAAATACTAATCAACTCTCTAATCAACATTATCTAATCAACATTATCCTATTTTTCTAATTCTTAACAATTTGACAGGCAAAGATTGTTTTGCTCTATTTTGCAATGCTTATTGTAAGATTTGTCATTTTTTCATATTTTGTTGCTCACTTTCACTCTTCCTTTTGTTAATTCCTTCTTTATGATCTTCATATTTGCCTAAATCCTACTGATTTGTTAGAACTGTTATATAAGATAACTTCACATGCTGTCATATATATAACAAATGTTAGTATTAAATTCTGTTAATGGTATTTTTACCACTCAGACTTTTTGTTTCTTTTTAATATAATAAAATCTCTTAATATTTTTAATGATCCCTGTTTTTCATTTTAAAGTTAAAAATTCTTCTACAGCTGGAAATTAAATATATATTAATCCACTTTTTGATATATATAGCCTGTACTTTGCCAAAAGTAACAGCATGAAATTTTTATAAAATACAAACATAAATTTCTAATCTTTGGTCTACTTCTTTAGAAAAATTTGAATGTTTATCAAATTCTCTAACATCAATTATAGGTGTTATGAGAAATGTCCTTATTTATAACCCAACCAAAACATTACACAAATGAGAAAAAAGACAAGCATAAAGAAGTTATAACAACCACTGCTTGATTTAATCATAATAACATGGTGTGAACAAAACTGCAATAAACAATCTTCTTAAGGAAAAAAACACAAGATTTTTCATTAGGAAAACTTTAACAAGTTTTAGTATTGACAAGGTATTAGCCTTTTTCCATTTGTGTTATCATTTTAGAACTGAAAATTCAGCTCTGAAATTTTAGACAAAAATGAAACAACACCATGTTAGCTGCTTAAATATATCCTGTAACTACATTTCATTTTTGTCATCACGTGAAAGCTTCACTTCAATTGTACATTAATTTGGTTCCATCAACAAAAAAACAGAATGTAAGATCCTTTCAAACATCACTATACCTTTATGCTCTGAGGAAGGGGTTCTATATGAGATTGTAATTTTTTAAAAAATGTTTTTGAATCCTGCATGCTATATGAACAATATTAAGTTTTCAAACTATCCTATTAGCAATTTCCTCAGAGATCTTTCAGTCCTATGTGGCAATAAGCAGTATGACATTGTTGATTGCAATAACTCCATTCTCAGTTTTTTTTTTTTAACACAAGGGAAACAACTGGTAATTGATTGACGAAAATTGTTTTGCCCAGAAAGTAAGACAGAAGTATAGTATTATCCACCTCTCCCTCTCAAGTTACCTTCACCAACTTCCTTTTACATAGCTACGAAATGATTTATGGGAACAAGCTATGTTAGAGATTGGTGTTAAATTTTCAGTATGCCAGATAGGATGACAAAGCACTAAATTTATGCTGACCTTTGCTTTAAGCAGCAAAAAAGTTCTCTTAAAGTGATGGTTTAGTAGAGAGTATTCTTAATAGGGTGCTTTGAGCTCAAAGGTAAACTAGATAAGTACTTTGAAGGTCACACCAGGTTTGAATTGCTGAGTAAAATGAAGTTTTAAGAACAGAACTTAATTAAGCACTGTAAGTCATAATGTAGTCATGAGCTCTTACCATGCTAACAATTAAAGGTATCATCATTACCAATAACTTTACCAAAACAGACTTTGGTAATCCAGCTCTAGATAACCAGGACTTATCCATCTTTTGCAAGTAATATGTATAGCATTTACACACAAACTAATATCTCTGAAAAGAGTCTACTAAAGTGAAAATAGGACATTATATCTCTAAAAATGAAGATATGAGTGAAAATAGTAACTGTAATTTAGGATTGAAGCTGAAACTAATTTGATATGAAGCAAAAAAGAAAAAAGAAATATCACATAATTGTCAATCATTTTTGTTTGTTTGTTTGTTTTAAGACTAGGTTTTGCTATTTTTGCCCGTGGAACCACAGGCTCTTGTTGCCCGGGGGGCCACAGACTCAAGCAATCCCCAGCCTCAGCTTCCCAGGTAGCCGGGATATAGGCGCACACCACCACGCCCAGCTATTTTTTGGGAAATAGGTCTCACTATGGGCCCCAGGCGGGACTCGAACCACGATTCCTAGCCCCGGTCGCTTCATAGGCTGAAGCTTACAGGCACAAGCCACCGTGCCCGGTCCATAATTATGAATCATTTTAAAGAAAAAAGGTACTGTGATTTACAGGAAGATAGAAATAGAATCTACTATGCATTACCACACCTTTCTCAGGAACTTGAATAAAATCTCTTCACACAATATTTCAATTACACTGTTACATAATTTCAAAGAGATTATCAACAACAAATATTTACTATAAATAAAAGCATTCAATTGAGAAAAGCACAGTTTACTTCTCACCAGTCGAATGAGCTGTCTGTCCAGCCATCTGAGCACATCGGGCCCTTCTTCGGTTTCTGCTCTATATATTGCCAAGCGGGCCATAAGAATGGCAGCAGCCTCCTGATCAAAAGATGCAGCAATATTTTGGATCTGAGTTTGAGCATCTGCCCAGCTAAAGATAAAAAGAACATAAATGCTCCTGAGTTATTTTATTCATCATAGATATTATCACTCAGATTTATTTTTTTATGAATTTTACTTTTTCAATTGGCTGCACACATGTGTGTGTGTGTGTGTGTGTGTGTGTATGTGTGTACATATGTATTTTTTTTTTTAAAACACCGTTGTCTACCTCGGAGTTCTCCCACCACCTTGCCACCCAAGAACCATCATCTTAATCTTATGTGCCCATCCCACTCCTGATCCCCGCTCCCTTTTGCTCTATGCTTCAGTTCTGCTGACAGTTTTAAATTTTTCTTGCCCATTTGTTTGTTTGTTTTCCCTATATCCTTCATATAAGTGAGACCATCCATTATTTCTCTTTTTCTTTCTGGCTTATTTCTGCTAGCATGATTCCTTCTACCTCCATCCATGTTGCCGCTAATGACGTTTGTCTTTTTTGATTGATGAATATTCCATTGTGTACATATACCATAGCTTTCTGATCCATTCATCTATTTTGGGTAATTTGGGTTGCTACATATCTTGGCTATTGTAAACAGTGCTGCAATAAACACCTGAGTACAAGTGTCCTTTTGAATTAGCATTTCTGTAACCTTTGAGTAGATTTCTAGAAGTGGGATTGCTGAATCAAATGGTAGTTCCATTTTCAATAGTTTAAGGGTCCTCCACACAGTTTTCCATAGTGGCTGGACCAGTTTGTATTCCCACCAGTAGTGTCACTCAGATTTAAATTTAAAAAATACAAAATATTACTTGACTTTTCAAAATTTACCCAGAAAACATAAGGGGGGAAAAAAAAAAAAAACTTCTAACAGTACTTTCAGTAGTATTTGTTATTTCTCAGGAAAATATATCCAAACCTAAACAAGTCTCTGAAATAACTGTGACAGCAGATCCCCAAACACAATCTTAAAACATGAGGATTTTTACAGGTAACCGTAATGATAAGGCTGGTATGTATGTATATCTGCAGAGATACACAAATTGCTATATTAGACTTTCAAAACTTGTTTTTTCGATTTGGTAAAGGAACAGAAATACAGAAATTCTAAAATAAAGGTTTCCTCCCAGTCTAATTAATTCTCACTAAACTGGAAAGTGAATAAAATATCAGAATCTTTTTTCTCACTGGTCTTAAATTCAATCATTAGTGTAAAAATTACATAATTAAAATGACTGTTTTCTTTTCTATTCCTGCTAATACAGATTAAAATGAATCAATAGTTAATAATTGAAAATTTCAGTCTAAAGGATCCAAGTTAACATGAAGCAAGTTCAGCAATATTGAAAATTGAAAAGCAGAACCACTTTTTTTTTAATTATATATTTTTTTCCTTACATCACCATACACCTAAAAGTTCTCCTATCACCATATCACCCATGAACTTATGTAAAAATGGGACCACTTTTACAAGACTTAAAGATAGAAGAAGAGATACCAACAGAATTCAGACAGTAACATACAAAATTGTTCCTTCTTCCTCGAGAAAAAGAATAATAACTGGTGATTTTGAAAATCATTCTTAATTAATTTAAAGAATTGATGATTACACTAATGTTTGTTTCAGTACTTTCTATTTTATCATTAAAAATGTGAAACTAAAGAAATTCAAATCAGCATTTTCTTTGGATGGCCATGATAAACTAAAATATAAAGAAGTGGCCTTGAACTATGATTCAGTAGTGGAAATACATATACAAATAAACAGATGCAAATTTCCTAATTAAAGTTTAATTAAGCTAAAGCATATTTACTTAAGTTTACTTAAGTAAAGTTTACTTAAGTAAAGTTTACTTAAGTAAAGCATATTTACTTAAGTTAAAGCACGGTGGCTCGTGCTTGTAAGCCTCAGCCTATGAAGCGGCCGGGGCAGGGATTACGGTTCGAGTCCTGCCTGGGGCCGGTAGCTAGACCTAGTTCCAAAAAAATAGCTGGGCGTGGTGGCGTGCGCCTGTAATCCCAGCTACCTGGGAAGCTGAGGTTGGGGATTGGTTGAGTCTGTGGTACCCCGGGCAATGAGAGCCTGTGGTTCCATGGGCAAAAATAGCGAAACCTAGTCTCAAAAAAAAAAAAAAAAAAAGTATGTTTTTAAAGTTAAAAATTTTAACTTTAAAAGTTAACTTTTTAACTTTAGCCATTAAAATTAAAGTATGTTTTTAACATCAAGTTTAAAGGGCTTATAAAATCTGTCTTCTATATTTCTAAAACCTATTTATTGATATTTTAATAACTAGTTTCAAACCAAACTTTCCGGATCAGAGTTATTTTTCCATATGAAAAACAGAATAATTTCTGACTGTCTTCTTAAAAACCTGAGTCCTTTACTTTCACATGGTTTATTCATTTAAATATACTTGGCTAAGCCCTTACAACCATATTCCTAGTTAATAAAGAAATAAGTTCTGATTATTATAACTGGTTAATCTGAAAAGATGAGTGGTGGGACACAGTACTATCATTTGCACCATAATGTACATTGCTCTATAAACAGATCTCAAATTCTGTGCAAACTGAAAATATATAAGCCTAAGTTTCTCACAAGAAAGCTCTTTCTACTGAAAGATTAAACTAACTTTTTAAAATTTAATTTTAAGAATATTTCAAACACAAGAACTATAAAAATAAACTCCCTAACATGGATGGACAGAAAAGGAATCATGCTAGCAGAAATAAGCCAGAAAGATAGAAATACTGGATGACCTCACCTATATATGAATGGGATATAGGGAAAACAAATAAAAGGACAAGTAAAACTTAAAACTTTATCTATCAGCAGAACAAAAGCATAGAGAAAGAGAGGAAGAGGAGGGTAAAATCAGGGAAAGGATGGGCATAAGAAATTAAGATGATGGTTCATGGGTGATAAGGTGGTGGAAGAACCTTGGGGTAGACACGTGTGCAATCAACTTTTAAAAATAAACTAAAAAACATAAAAAAAAAAAAAACCAACTCCTAAAAACCAACTCCTATATACCCTCATCTACATTTATTAATTGTTAATACTTTAGCATTTTTACTTTAGCATTTTCTCTTCCTTTATACACACACATACTTTTGTTGAGCTTTTCAAGAGTAAGTCGAAGATGTCATGACACTCTCCCCTAAATGTCAGTATATCTCCTAAAAATAAGAAAATTCTCATATTTTCACATGACGCCAATTAATTACCAAATTCATGAAATTAAACACTGATGTAATATTGTCCTGCACATAAACTACCTTCGTTTCTCCAATTCTCCAATTGTCTGAACAATTTTTATAGCAAAATTTTTTCCTGACATAAGGCTGCTTCTGGAATCATATTGGTTCTTGTATAATCTCTCTTTAGTCTCTTTTCAATTTGAACTAGTTAATAAGAAGTTCTTTGACTTCCAAGACAGTTTTAAAGAGTTTAAGTCAGTGCCTTTGTAAAATATTCCTCAATCAGATATGTCCAGTTGTGTCCACGGCCATACCACCCTGACCACACCTGATCGCATCTGATCTCAAAAGTTAAGCAGGGTCGGGCCTGGTTAGTACTTGGAGGGGAGATATGTTCACCTGTTCCCTTAAGTAAATGTTTTGATGTCCAATTTAAATTCTACATACTCATGGTTGTATGTGCAGAAGCATGTTTGCTGAGAGTCAGTATTTCTAAGTTCTGATCTGCAGTCTGATCAATCTAAGACAACATTCCATTGGCATTTTTTCTTCAAAAAATAATGGAGTTCCCTTCACAATGGACAAAATTTTAAGTCAAAGCAAGGTAAGAGAACAATAATAAATTAAATTTCTCTATATACCAACCTTCCAACAATAGCTAACAACATTAAATGTTAAGTTCATATCCATCATTCACCAAGAGTTTCATGGTTTTTCGGAATGAAGCTAATGTTTAAATATAACTCAAAAAGAAAGTTATGGATACCATCATTGACCATTTTCTAGGCCATGCCTAAATGAGGCATGTTTATACTGATTAATACCTTCCCTACAAGGTCAACACAAACAGGAACCAAAGTCTGCTCACTTCTAGACTGACCTCATTTAAGAATCATTTCCTGAGTAACATCATTCCACAATTATCTTCTTGTTTTATATATCACAAATATTATTACAGAGTAGTATCAAAGTCTATAATAATTTGTTCTTATTAAAATAGACTTAGTAATTTAAATTTAAATTGTCTTATCTGCAAATGTTGTAAAAAGGCCACATGGCGAACACAAGTTTTATTACAAGAATCTATCATACAAATAGGAAAAAGAAGAGTCATATATCATGCTGAATTATTCCCTTTTGGATATCTAACTGTATCAACAAATCTAGGACATTGACTATATTACACAAAATACTACCCCAGAATGTTGAGATTCATCTTTTGTGATTTGTACCAGTGCTAATCAAAGTACAATAAGCACTATTTCACTATGAGCTAAGATAGAATAGAAGCTGAAAACAAATGTTTAAATTTTTTTGAATAATTTAGCAAAATAATGTTATGTCTGATGTATTAAAAGTAAAAACTTGCATTTTGAATGACTTTTTAAAATTATTTTTCCTGTTAATTCATTTTTATTGTAATTAATATAAATATTAGTCTCCAACTAGAGAGGCGCAAAACAACAACCCTTCTACCACAGATAGTTTGAAGAGGTCTGTTCCCTATTATCACATTACTGACCAGGTACGTTCAAGTCATTTGATGCTACCACTCCCCCAACAGTATCTAGTCCACAAAACATACTAGATAAAGGTCTGATAAATTAATTGACTAACAACTCTTGAAAAATATATAGTGAAAAAATAGGAACTTTATCAATAAGTGAAAAGCAATGCTATAAATTACTACTATAGAAATATATTTAATGACTATATACATATATTTTTTGTTATTAAAGGATAATACTTTTTTCCTCTCAAGAGAACAAATTAAATAATTTTAAAAATATCTTCATAGTTTTTTTAATTGCTTTCAGTAACAACCAATGAATAATTTAGAAAAATAACAGAAAGCAATAAAATGTTCCCACACATAAGTGTTCATTTTCTAGTCATAAATGCCACAATGGCACCCAAATAGTAACCCAGTTTGGTAGAACTATTCTGAATAGTTTTGACATATAAATTAAATTTCTAATAAATACAACTTACTTCCTAGCAATGGTGGTCACTCGGATGCGTCTCTGCCCACTTGAATGCTGATATTGAGTCACAAACTGAATTGCACCACGCCCTCCTTGGGGAATTGGAGCATTATGCTGTATAAAAATAAATAAATAAAATAAAATTTTATTACATTATTGTCACTATCACATGCCATATGATCAGGTGATAAAGACTACATATTCTACACTAATAAAATTCATCCCAAAATCACTTAGAAGGTGCTATTTTCAGACCATACAAAAAGTCATAATTTGCTATATATACAAATGAATTTGGGAGAGGAAAAAAATGATAATGGAAGAGAAGAGAGTCCAACTAGGGAATTAATTTCAAGTAATATATAATTCAGTGAGAAATGAAGGAACAAAATAAAGAGAAATATAAAGAAATTAACAGATAAGAAAAAGCATGAGTGACAGTACTAGTAACTGAATAAAGAGAAATTAAGCTAAGACTTCCTCATCTATATAGATAATATAAAATAGAACTTTTAGAAAGGTAATTACACAATAAACACATGACCAATGAAAGACTATTAATAAGAAGACACCAACAGTAATATATTAATAATCCTCAGTAAGATTATCAGACATTTTTCTTGTTCTTTGACAATAGTCATTCCTGTTTTGTTTTTATTTTTTTATTTGCTTTTTTGGCTAATCCTTCTTTGGCTAATAAGAGCTACTTTTTTTTTTTTACAAATTTTAATTGCTAAAGAAAAACAACACTTATTTTAGGAAAGTTGACTATTTAATACTTTGTGATTCATTTTTATGCTTAATAACTATTGGTATATAAGTCAGAAACATAAATCATTCTTTATTATGATAGCATGCTTACTGTAGCAAAAACAAATCTTTAAAAATATTTCAATCTTTATCTTCCATTCTTTTCATATAGGTTTTCTTATATTGAACTTTTTTAAGGAAAGACTCATACCATTACATACTGTGTAACAACTAGAAAGAAATAGATATCTTAGCATTAAAAAAAAGCATAACCAGAAGAGGACTGAAGATTTTTGTTTCAATTTTATATTTCAGAAGAAAAAGAAAAGTGAAACTAAAAGTTAGGTGACATTTCTTTCTATTACAATATGCCCTCTCACCCAGGGAGTTAGCCAAGGAGTTAGCCTGAGGATGTAGAAAGTGACACAACTCTAAAAGAGAATACGCTTTGGGTCAGTTATTCTGGAAAAAATATTGCAATATTCATGACCTTTGAACAATCACTAAGTGATTGTTCAAATATATGTCTTAATACTCAATATAAAAAGCCTTACCTGATTCACAACTTCAAAATATATGGCTAAGGTTGTGGTAGGACTGAGTCCACATATCTTCCACTGACAAGTGCCACCTGTTCCTATCTCCTGCAAAATTGAAACACAGTATATCTGAAAGCTAGATAACACAACCTGTTGTTATGATATATATTTTAAACTCCAATATAAAAAATATTTCAAGTTACACAACTTGAAACCAATGTTATACAATCAATGTTAAAGTTAACTTATACATAATCAATGTTAAAAGCTTAAGATTTTCTTAAGGCCATGTAAATATTCATGATATATAATTAAGTCATTCTTATACAATAACATAAAATAATTTCAACCTCTGCTAAGTAAATTTAAAAAGCATTGATATAAGTTCTTCATGTTTTATTCTTTATTTTATCCAACCATTGGACCTTTGTAAAGAGGCAGTAATTTAACATATTATAGATGTATACATGAATAAGGTTTTCTGGAATATAACTGCATAACTTAAAGTCTGATTCCTAAGAAAACTTCCCTAATTTTTCTGATAGACAACAAAAATTTATTCAACTAGCCATCAGAGGCATAAATTAAAATACCAAACAAGAGAATATTTTTTGCCAAATTCACAGAAATTGAAGATTCTTAGATATAAAATATGAACAACTTAAAATGAATTTGTAAGCAATGTCATTTTAAAAATGATTATCCACTATGTGTCCCATCATTCCATCTCAAGGTAGATAATTCTAACACTTTTAAGTGTATTTTACATTGATCAGATAGGATAATGAAAAAGAAAGGAATTGAAAATTAAATGTCAATTTTTGTTACTTAGTTGGAAAGTTTACTAACAAAATTTTGAAATTCATTTTGACCTTCAGAAGTTTCCAAATTTCCAAACCATAATTGTTTTTTTAGGTATTACATGGCAAGGAAAAACTTAAGCATAAGAAACAGAATTATGTTAACAATTCAAGTTTACTTAGTGGTAAATGAAAGAAGGCTATGAAGAAAGAGTAACTCACAAATAAAAGTTACACTATGGGAAGCTGAACCACATTCTACTGAAAAACTTAACAGTAATTTTAAAAGGATTTCTATCTCTAATCAACACCAATTTCTATTGGTTTTGACCTAAGAATTAACTGTACTTTCATAATAAAGGAGACTTACATTTTCAGACACACAGGGTCCTTTAGAATTGAGGGATACACAGGGTCCAATAGCTCCGGATATCTTTATTTCTCTTGAAGTCTACAAAATAAGAATAGAGTATACTTTGTTTAGCTCAAAGATAAACTTAAACATTTAACTACAAATATGTAAGTATAAAGACAGATATTGTTCCATATATAAAAATCAAAATAGTAAAGTTAAAAATAATCAATGGGCAAGCGCTTCTAAGCTAGTAACTCTCAAACTTCAAATCTATCCCTGAAATAACTTTAATCTTCTCTTTGCAGTTGCCAATCGAAAATCTCTATTTGGAAACTCAACCTTACTTCAAAATCACACCATACCCAAAATTTGTACCGAATCCAAAAACTTAGTATCATCTTCCATTTTTCCTACCATAGATTTTCTGTCACTTAGAATAGATTCTTTCCAGGCCAGGCATGGTGGCTCAGCCTATGAAGCAGCCAGGGCTAGGGACCATGGTTCGAGTCCCTCCTGGGGCCTGTAGCAAGATCTAGTTCCAAAAAAATAGCTGGGCATGGTGGTGTGCGCCTGTAATCCCAGCTACCTGGGAAGCTGAGGCTGGGGATTGCTTGAGTCTGTGGTACCCCGGGCAACGTGAGCCTGTGGTTCCACAGGCAAAAGCAGCAAGACCTAGTCTCAAAAAAAAAAAAAAAACCAGAATAGATTCTTTCCAGTCTCCACTGCAACCAAAATTTAAACTATCATTACTTTCTAGCTAAGAAAATTAGAAAGCCCAAATCAGTTTCCTTTCTCATGATTACCTGTTCTGATAAATCCTGAAAATACTACTGTGAAAAAAAACTAACACACTACTCATTAACCTACATTGACTTTATCTGCCTACACATGCATCTTCAAGCTAGACCCAGTCCGTGTAATTAAACCAATTTCCCTTACATTCACATCTTTTCTATTCATCTATTCACTTGGCAGTTTCCCCATTACATGCTGAGTTTCACTCTATTCTTCTGGTGTTTTCTTCAACCAACTTAAATGCTATCTTCCAAAACTTGTTACCTATTTATATGTTCATTTTTCTTCTCTAAATCTTTAAAGTATTTTTATATCTGATTTCACTTTGTCATGTGTCAATCCTATCTTTTTACCAAGGCTTAACTTCTTTATAAGACTTGCGCCTAATCAAAGTGCTGGGAGGCAAGAGGCTGGGACTCGCTTGACTACCCCTAGGCAACATAGTGAGACCTGGTTCGCGAAAAAGCAGCCGGGCATGGTGGCAGGCACCTGTAATCCCAATTGCCTTGGAGGCTGAGGCTGGGGATCGTTTGAGTCCACGGGATCGGGACTACATAGAGACCTAGTCTCAAAAAAAAAAAAAAGGACTTGCACCTGAAATAGCCCAAGAGGTCTACATTATCCTGGCTTAATATTAAACTTAAGCAAGCATTCACTAGAATAACAAGATTAATGATATTTAATGAAAAATGAAAGTCAATACGCTTCTAAAATGTGTAAATACTAAGTCTAAATTCTTTAAATCCAAATGTGAAATGAATAATAGAATAACAGAAATGAATAACTTATCAGCAAAAAAACTACTGGTTATCTATAAAATAAAATAAAATTATTGGTTATCTAAATGGTAAAAATACAAGTTTCTTTTAAGTTAGGTATCAAATCCTACAATTTAAAAATCAAGTATTAACAACTCAGATGTCTTTCAACAGGTGATTGTCTATAGAAACTGTGGTTATGTCATTTTCACCACAGTAAAAATTCAAATTAAGAGTTTATTTTCTACTAAAAAATATCTAGTACTAACAAATCTGACACTAAAAAAGATGAAATATACTTTAAAAAGCAAACTTTAAAGGCCAGGCACGGTGGCTCGTGCTTGTAAGCTTCAGCCTATGAAGCGGTCGGGGCTAGGGATCGCGGTTCAAGCCCCGCCTGGGGCCCGTAACGAGACCTAGTTCCAAAAAATAGCTGGGCGTGGTGGTGTGCGTCTATAATCCCAGCTACCTGGGAATCTGAGGCTGGGGATTGCTTGAGTCTGTGGTACCCCGGGCAACGAGAGCCTGCGGGTTCCTCAGGCAAAAATTGCGAGACCTAGTCTCAAAAAAAAAAGAAAGAAAAAAAAGCAAAACTTTACTTTTTTCCTGTAATTATTCAGAAATGCTCAAGTAAAATGTTATCATACGTTAAATGATAACATTTCTCTGGTAAACAAAATCTGTAACTGAAATCTGTAACTGGGTTTCAATATTTAATAAACACTATTTTCATCACTTTTATTGAGTTCGATATTTTAAAATTATGGTCAAAGCCTACAAATTTATCTCTTGAAAATATACCATACCTGTTAAGTTTTGAGTCTTACCTTTATTTCTAATGTACCACCAAAGCCCATTTTAAATTGTCCATGCATATCTTTGGTAAAGACTCTTTGAAAAGTTTGTTTGAACAAGGAAGTGTTGAAAGAGTCACCCATTACCATGTATCCTCTATATGGAAAGAAGAGAAAACAGTCTATGTAATACAAATACTAGTTCCTTGTGTTAAAACCAGAACTGGAAATTATTTTTCAAACTCAATCTAATTTTAAAGATATTTCCCAAAATGTGTCATAGTACAACTAGTTTTTAAAACTCAGACAGGAGGATATTCCCAACCCACAAATAATTTCAACCCCCTTTTATCCTCAGTACTTTTTAAAAATTATTTTCTAAATTGATAATATAACCATTAAAATTCAAAAGTTACAAAACAAATATATATATAGAAACAAATGTTTTCTCTTTCCCCCTTCACCTCATTCTCCAGACTGGTAAAGCTTTCCTGAAAGCTTACTGCATGCATTCTCATTCTTAAAAACAAATACATACCTGTGAAAGTGCACACACATGTATATACTATCTGTATGTGTGTCATATCAAACTGTCATTGTTACATTCATTCAGTCAACAAGAATAGAGGGATTTTGATGGGACAGTTTTCACTTTATAGATTTATGTACTGTTAATTTTTTCAGTAGGCATGTACCTATTTTTTTAACTTTTAAAAAACATTAACTGTCAAAAACTATTCTAGACACCAATTTTTCTCTGATAAAGCATCAAAAATGACAGTTGACAAGATATCTGTTGTTAAGGCTGTGGTAAAATAGGTCCTCTAATACATTTTTAATGGGTATGCAAAATGGTGCAACGACAATGCAGGAAAATTTGACAGTACCTAATAAAATTGCAATGTATTTCCTCTCTACCTCTGTCAACCTACTTTTAGGAATCTATTTCAAAGATAATCTGGCAAAACAAAACCAAAAAAGTAGAAACACATGCATTAAGCTACTGACTGAAGGATTACTTGAAATAATAAAGATTTGAAACAATCTAAACATCTGTCTATTTAAGATTAATTGACTAAAATATGGTATATCCACATAATTGAATACAATACTGCTACAGAATGATTTCAAAGACGTAAGTGAACAACTAAAAGTACGGGTAAATATAAGGAATATTTTGCTGTTTACATAAAAAGGGAATACACAAACACAAAAATACAAATATTTGCTCATATTTCTAAATATTTTAAGTTGTTACAAAGTTTTTAAGCAACAATACAAACAAAAATTTAAATAGAAAAAGCAATAAAACAGCTGTGGTGGCCGGGCAAGGTGGTTCATGCCTGTAAGCTTCAGCCTATGAAGCGGCCGAGGCTAGTTCCAAAAAAATAGCTGGGCATGGTAGCGCACACCTGTAATCCCAGCTACCTAGGAAGCTGAGGCTGGGGACTGCTTGAGTCTGTGGTAACCCGTGCAACGAGAGCCTGCGGTTCCACGGGCAAAAATAGCGAGACCTAGTCTCAAAAAAAAAAAACCAGCTGTAGTATATTTAGTAACTTTTCTTTTCACACTCCAAAATCAATCTATCAGCAAATTCTCTATCTCCAAAATCCAATCACTTGATATTCCTATATCTCTACACTCTATAAAACAACAGAAGTCAGATGATACTTTTAAAGTATAAAGTCAGATATTATTAATTCTCTGTTGAAATCTCTCCAATAACTTTCTAGCTCACTCCAAATCCCCAAACCCTTCAAAAAAACAAGCAAACAAAAATAAGACCTTCACTATCTGGCCTCCTCACTCCACTCCAGTTACTTTGGGTTCTTTGCTATTTCTCAAACATGTGTTCTCAACTTTGCACATGCTAGACCCTCTGCACGAAACACTCTTCGTAAGACTAAACATGTCTCAATATCAAAATTCCTCATGTCTTTCCTAAAACTCACCTTCAGTGACACCTTCACTTTCTGACCCTATTTAATCATCAATTTCTTTCCTGACTTATTTCTCTATTTAATATTTATCACAATCTGACATACCACCTGCTTTATTCATCGCAGGAATTGCAAATCCAACATATGGTTATTTATACTTAAATGTAAATCAATTAAAATTAAATAAAATTTAAAATTCAATTCCTAACTCATATTTACCACATTTCAGTGGGACAACATAATGAGACTATATCCAATAGAAACTACACTAAATAGATCTACACTAGATGATAAGTTCCACAAGGGACGATTTCATGTTTGGTTCACTACTGTATTTCCAGTAACAGTGTGATGCAGAGTAGATGCTCTTTAATATTTATTAGGCAAATTAAATAGACATGAATTGCATACCTAATTAATATGTAAGTCTAATTAATTCTAATTCTCAAATTAATTCTAATTCTCAAAACAATGACGACCAATGGGAGAGGAAAAAACACTTTCCAACTCATTTTATGATGTCAATAATACTCTAATACTAATACCAAAGGTATCAAAAGAAAAATATACATCAAGATCCCTTGCAAAGTTAGATGCAATACTCCTCAACAAAATTCTAACAAATCAAAATTCATCTTAAGATTAAAAGCTTGACTTAACACACAAAAATCAATACACCATACTAATAGAACAAAGGACAAAAATTATCTCATTATTTGAACTCAATAGCTATAGAAAAAACACAGACTCCAACACGTTTTCATGAAAAAAAGAAAAAAAATTAGAAATATATAGGAACTTCTTCAACTTGATAAAGGCATGTACAGAAATCCATAGTTAACAACCTACTTAATAGCCGGGCATGGTGGCTCAGCCTATGAAGCGGCCGGCACTAGGAATCGCAGTTCGAGTCCTGCCTGGGGCCCGTAGCAAGACCTAGTTCCAAAAAATAGCTGGGTGTGGTAGCACACGCCTATAATCCCAGCTACCTGGGAGGCTGAGGCTGGGGATTGCTTGAGTCTGTGGTACCCGGGCAACGAGAGCCTGCAGTTCCACGGGCAAAAATAGCAAGACCTAGTCTCAAAAAAAAAAAAAAAAAAAAAAAAACCAACCTACTTAATAGTTAAAAACAGTACTGTTTACCCTAAGATGGAGAATAGGAAAACCTACAGAGATAGAATGTAGATCAGTGTTTAGGCTGGAGGAGGGGCAGAACAAAGGACTGAGGAGTGATTACTAGTGGATACATTCTCTTCCTGATGATAGTTGTTCAATCTGTGGATATACTAAAACAACATACATTACATATTTTAAGTGGTTATATGAGTTGTGTAACAGCTGCTAATAATAAGATGAAACAATGACTACAGAATATCAAGATGAGTTTTTCAAATACAATTTATACCATTAAAGCTGTGTTTTTAAAAGATTTTAAACTGAGCTTTACAGAAAGGAGTATCAAATTTTGTTAAGAGTTGTTGCTCTTAAGTGGGTGGTAGGACGATGGGCAGTTTTATCCCCTAAACTGTCATTATTGGTTTACATTTGTAAACCTTCAATAGTGTTTTATAATGCAAAAATTACAAATATTTAAGTACATACCCAGTAAGATTGGGACAACACTTCATCTCCAGAAGACCTGTCTGATCTAATGCACACGCATAGATATCAATAACATGGCCAGTTGTAGCAGCTCGATTAGCCAGTGCTTCAAAATGCTACGGAAAAGATGTTTTCAAATCAAAGAACTGTATCAATGTTCAACTTAAGCATCCTATGAATCTTTCTTTCCATGAATAGACCAAGTGATCTAAGAAATTCTGAAATAACAATTCATCATAGTACAAATATGAACTTCTTCAACCTAATAAAAGCATCTACAAAATTCATTAGTTAATACCATACTTAACGGTAAAAGACAATGAGCTATCCTAATTAATTTTTCTATAATGTGTCATAACACAATACCATAATTACACTAAATCTGCCATTTTCTAATTCTTTTCCTTAGGAGTCACTGTTTCAAGGTAAATCCCTGAATTGAGCTAAACTTAAAAGAAATACTGAAAATCTTGCTCTTCAAAAATAGACATGTTAAAATAATAAAACAATACAGAACTCTTACTCCTTGTTAAACTAGTACCATCCAAGTATCAAACACTTCAAAAATAGAAAGATAATAACAAAACAGTAATAAACTTAAAGTATCTTGGAAGCACTAAAAAAAAACTCCAAATTCAAAAAGGAAATCAAGTAGTAGGATATCAGCATCCATTAATAGTGACAAAAATTACATCATTATCTTAAAAAATATAATAATGACTACCAAAGGAAAGTATAATATATAACAGTACAACTAAAACTAAAAATGTGAACTCTAGAGAATTTTAAAAAAGCAAAAAACAAAACAGATATAGCAGAACAGGTACAAGGGAGTTAGAAGTCAATTGACATCAGTGAAAATGTACCCAATAAAAGTGAAGTTACACGAACAGAAAACAACTCATAAGGAAATGATGAACTAATCAAGTTATGAGCAATAAATATCCATATCTGAAGGATAGCCCCTTGAAAACGAAAGAAATTTTTCCAGGAAGGAATGATATTCTTTAACATGAATATTGAAAAGGGGCACAAAGGATCTCTTTGAGAAAAAAAATCATTGAAGAATTACCTTTCATTGTCTACTATAAAGCTTTCAAATGCTTAAAATCAGAGAAACTGTAACTTAAGGGGGGAACAAAATGACTTTTCCAGTTCTGAATAGTAGAGTATCCGATTTCTTAACATGAAATATTTATATCTTTCCTCTTCTAACATTAATTTTTCTAATGAAGTGTTAAAGACTTAAAAAACAAATTACCTTAGTTCCCTTTTTAACATATTTGGCATTGTCCTTTTCAATGTCATGCCAAGATCGTATAGGCGTCTTCAATTCATCACCAACCACCATTCCAGGTCCCTGAGTGGCTGGCCCGCCAATGAACATCATGATACGAGCACCCGTATTAGGGAAAGTGCACTGACGAAGAAAGAGTAACTTGTCAAAACAGCTTAATGGAAAACATATGGATATTCATTTATCAACAATTTTGATATAGTCTAAGAAATAGGAAAGCATGTACTTTCCAAGAAATAAAATCAAATGTTTAAAATTAACTCTAAAAACAGGTGTTTGTTTGAATGCCTTTTTGTAAATAATGTTCTAAACTATACCTTCCTAATTTGGAAATAATCTAAAATTTGATTCCTTTTAACAAGAATGTTTCTCCTACTTATCTCATCCTAGACTGGGAGGGGTTTAGAAAGGAAGAAAGAGTTCTGGGGGTGTTTTTGTTGTTGTTGTTCTTTTTTTTTTTTTTTGGTCCTTAAAAACATAAGCATGACTTTACATATCTAGTTCAAGCAGATGATTTGAGTACTCTAATTTACTTCCCTTTCCTCCCAAGATGCAAGGGTATCATTTTAAAAATTAAGAAAACAAATGAGAGTACTATCAGTAGATAGTGAATTTAAAGGAACCCAGTTTTGTTTTGTTTTTTAATTTCTTAATTTTAAAAAAATTTGTGATACTACAGGTAAACTTCATCTTGTCCCTATGGGAATACCTTGAAAGTTCTACATGTAGAGTCAAAAATAAATAAATAAATAGGTAGGTAGGTAGGTAGATGATAGGATAGATAGATGACAGACAGACAGACAGACAGACAGACAGACAGACAGACAGACAGACAGACAGACAGACAGACAGACAGACAGACAGACAGACAGACAGATAGATAGATAGATAGATAGATAGATAGATAGATAGATAGATAGATAGATAGATAGGACACAAAAAACAGGAATCCACCAAGGAAATGAAGTCAGCTTCCAGAAAGTGCAGCTAATGGCAAGAGAGTTTGCCTCAGCAATTTCTGAGGACTGCTCTCTGAGAAAAGCATGCAATCTGCCCAGAGAAGGGTGTTAGAATGGAAACTGGGGACTAAAAGATGCAGACACAGCATAAGTTGGAATGGATGTAACAACAAATATAACTTTCAAGAGATTCTGAAATTAAAATCATTGCGAAAATAAAAATACCTCAACGAATGAGCTAAAACTCAGCATATGTAAATACCATGAAAAAAAAGCTGAGATGTCCCAGAAATAGGAACAAAGCAGAGAAATATGAGCAAAAATAAAAATGTAAAGAAACAGAGATGTCCAACATGTAATCTAAAGAATGTAGCAAAAAGATAAGTAATAATTAAATTGAAGAATAACAGGAGTCTTTAGAAAGGGTCTACCCAGAATGAAACAGAAATTATAAAAAAGAATCAAACCAACTTATAGCCCAATGGAATTTCAGAACTCTAAAATAACAGAGAACATTATAAATACATTCATAGTGGAAATAAGAAGTGTCCTAAAAAGGACAATACACTGACTGTTATAATACAGAAAGAAAGAGGTCAAAGATTCTACTGACTCTAATAACCACAGTTCTAATAGGTACCCAAAATGCAAATGAAGTGAGAGAGCAAACTAGATATTTAAGAACTCATAATACACATAACAAACAAAAGAACAGGTAAGTACAATCCAAAGAAAATAAAGAAATCTAGAAACTTTAAAGTACCCACCCTAACACTTTAACAGATGAAGATTTTCTCCATCAAACAGCAAAATTATATTTCCTTCTCTATGAGTATAATCATTGTACTCTGCTCCACAATTAATGCACAATCATGTCAAAAATGCTCTCGGTTGTAATTTTATAAGCAGTATTGAACAAAAATACAGAATACACTTTCAAGCTACATTACAGCTTCAGAAAATAATGTAAATATTTTAAACTTTGACAGTAACTTAAAGAACCATATGACCAATAAGTCTGGATGGGAACAAGAAAAACTGCCTTTTACTCCTCATTTTTATATAATCTGGCATATTTGAATATTTTATGAGCTACACTTACTACTTTTCTAACTCTTGTAAATAAATATATGTACTGTCAAAACAAGTACAATCTTAAACTAGTTTGATAAACAAAAACACTTTTTTTTATTCTGGGTATCTGAGGTAATGGCAATTATGTAAAACCAAAACATCAGAAGAACAAAAACTGTAACTCTTTGTATGTATGTAGAGTGAAACAGCAACATGATTCCAAATAAGCTTTATATAAAAAGATAAGCTCGAAGTAGTGCTGTTCCTGATGTTTCAGTCCTTGAAAATCTTTCAAACACTGAAAGCACCTTGTTTTTTAAAAGCTTTTAACTAAATTACAAATTAGCACTCTTTCATCCCACTAAATATACCAAAGTGTGAAAACTAACAATTCCATGAGTAGTAAAAAAGTTTCAAAGGAAATATAAGCACCCAGAATGCAGCTTTAAAGGGACTCCCACTTGGCAAATCTGGGACTTCAGATACTAGAGATAATAGATACCACTACTTCAGATACTAGAGAAAATTAATTCACATGACATGTTTTTGTAAAAATGTATATATGAGTGATATATAACATAAAAAGATATATTGAAAATATACAGCAAATGTAATAAAATGTTAACATTTGAAATATGGTTGATACAAAGCAATTCTTTTAATTATTCTTGCAACTTTTCCACTTATATCTAATGTTTATTCATTTCAAAGGGGGAAATAATCAAGTGATTATCATCAATATGAGGCAAATGAAAATCATGTGCCACCTGATAGGACACACAAAAATACAGTATCATATCTGTAAATTTGTTGCCAGTGATGCAAAATCTAAATCTGATTGTGAGGAGACATCAAGACTAGGCTAAATTGAGAAACAGTTTAAAAAACTAACATGACTCCTCCAAAAGCGTCATGGTCAAGAAAAATCAAGAAAGCTAAGAAACTATTCCAGACTTGAGCACACTAAGCAGATGCATCTACTAAATGCATTTCTCTGAACAAAAGCCTTATAGTAAAAGAGACTATCAGGTAAAAAAGAGACTTTTTACCTGAATAAGGTAAAAAGTACATGGTCATAACTGGTTATGTAGAAAAATAATCTGGTTTACTATTTTAGTATATACTTTAGTATATAGCTAAAATATTCCAGCAGTTAAGAAAATATCATGTCAACAGCTTAACATCAAATAATCCAGGCAGAAAAAAGGTCTCTGTAAATTTTTTGTAATTGGGGACATTTCATATGTTTAAAAAATTTTTCACTTCTATTTTCTAAATAAAAAGCTAGGACATGTGTAGTATAAATTTTTCAAATTCTGAAAAATAAAATTCTCTAAACTGACCACTGTTAACATCTGGGTGACATCCTTCCAGGAGCCTCTTCTGTATGCTTTTATGTAAAGATAAAGCTTTACATAAAATTATATACTCACTGTCCTGTATTATGACCAATTTTTTTCACCTAACAATCCTTTGCACAAATTATTTTACATACACACATACATATTTACATTCCAAAACAAAGTCATTATCACTACCTCAAGGAGTCCTACAGCTATGGAAAGTGCCACCCCAGAAGAACGCAGAGGTCTCTTGCCCTGCGGTACAGGCCAAGGGTCTCGCTGCAGTTCTCCCAGGAGATCTGTGAGATTCATGTCGATTTTCTGTACTGGTTGCAAGAACCTGCAAAACAAAATTTTTTTAAAGCCATTCATAAATGATCATGGGTGAGTGTTTAAAAACACACTGTTGATGTTTTTAAACATAGAAAAATAAATTTTAAACACATGGTAGACTAAAGGTTCTCAAACTTTTGTGTATGCAAAAATAGGTACAAAGACTTGTTTTAACAGAGACTGCTGATTCCAGAGTTCTGCATTTCATACAAGTTCCCAGGTAAGGCTGCTGGTACTGGTCCAAGAACAACATCTGGAGTACAATTGCTATACATGAAACTGAAGTCAAGTATTACTTCAGGCCTGCTTCTTTCATTTACCAATCCAAGAAGACTAAAGCTATTGAAATAATTACAAGGTACAACTCATGTTTAGCAATCTCACCTCAGTTTAAAAGTACAGGGGAAAATGTTACCTCTACAGGCAAGGCAAACTGAAAGTTTTTGTTTGTCAGGCCTTAGTTAGAAAAATTAGCCTTCACTGAACTCAAAAATAGGAAAATTGAGAATATATCAAAACTAGAGTAACTCCTCACACTATAACCGTGAGAAACCACCCATTTTCAATGATGTGGTTCTGCCTACTTTCATAAAAGTATACCAATGTAATCTATTTACTTTTTTAAATGACTACAGTTATCATCAAATGCCTATGGTCAAGTTCAGCTCTAGGATACTTAAACAGTTGTATGATGATCAAATTTTCTTTCACCCATTTAATTATTACCTATTGGAAGGAGGTGGCTGCTGTACCTGAGGACCACGTGTTGCTTGAGTAACAGGAACTTTAGCAAGCCCCAGCATTTCCTGTAAAAAAAAAATTACCTCTGTGATATTTGTTTAATTACTCCTGCAAAGGTGTATCATTCATTTATCATGTGAAAGGTAGTATAGCAGGCATTAAGAACACACAGAGAACACAAAGTACTATATCAGTAAATGGGGATATAAGCTCACAAAAATATTATTTCTAATTAGTAGCCAAAACAAGTTACTCGGTAACTGTCTTCTTTCACCCCTTTCAACAATGATCCCATATACCTGCAATGCATGCCATCTAAACGTGAAAAAATATAGTCTCTGACCTTACATCAATCAAATTATAGGATTAATCAGTATAAAATTTCAACTGTAATAACTGCTTGAAGGAAAGATATATGGCATAATATGGAGGGGGTTTAAAAGGCACACATACCTTGTATGTCTATACTTCTTAATTTTCAGGCTTAATACCTAACCAAACTGCTAGTTTTGTTCTAAATTTTTTATGTATACACTAGACACTCCTAGTAATTAATATTTTTACTAACACTATCTTGTTTCCAGAAATGCTTTGTCATGAATAGAACACAAAGATTTGCAAAGAAGAAATTATTGAATATCTGCAGCATGTACCAGATTCTGTGCTAAATTCTATATACACTATTTCGTCACAAAACAATAATGAAATAGATCTCTTAATCCATGTTTTAGAAATGAAAACTGATACTCAGAAAAACTTGCCAAGGTTACACAACCAGTAACTGACAACAGATATAAACCCAGATTTTCTAAAAGGCCCAGGTCATTTCATTATCAGTACATTACTTTATTAATAACTATGCAAAATAGGTATTATTTATCCTTTCCATAGAGGAATGAGAAAATAACAAAATCAGCCCAAGATCACACAATTACAAGAGCTTAAGACTTGAATTCAGGATTATTTGGGAAGCAAAGATTAGGCCCTTTTCAACTAGTTGGAAGTAGAAGGAAGATAAAAAGATTTTAGTGAAGAAAATAAATTAGTCTGCAGCCATTATCACTGCAAAAAGGTCAAAGTCTTACGTATTTATTATGTAGGTTAAATGTACTCTACAACCATATTTAACTTTAAACCATTTAAAATAAATTTATAAACCAGGTGTGGTGGCATGTGCCTGTAATCCCAGCTACCTGGGAGGCTGAGGCTAGGGATCACTTGAGTCCAAAAGTTCGAGACTACCCCAGGCAACATAGTGAGACCTAGTGGAGATTGAAAATATAAGGTTCAAAAACTTTAAATCTTCCCCACTTTGTCTCCTATATCATGAAACAGATGGTTCTCTTCCCCAAAGTCCTCTGCTTCTTACACTCTTGAAACATCCCTACCATGTCTTGTGAAACCTCACCTTCATCTCACCCTTGCTTTCACTCCCTACTTTGGTCTCTTTCCCTTCCATGTATAAACACATTCAAGTATTCCTTCCAATAGAAATGTCTTTAACTCAGCTTCCCTCTCAAAAACCCCATCCTGAACTAGGTCGTCTTACTTGCAGCAAGAAATCTCTTAAGAGTCTCAAATTTTATCTACTTCCTAAAATCTATTCACTGTATCATTTATCTTCCCCATCCAAACTATCAATTGTAGCACTAGGTCCATCTGCCAAGCTTCTGATTAGAATTTATCCTCAAAATCTTTTCTTTTTCATTTTGGACAACCTTGAGGTCTTCAAATTCTGATTTCATATCTCTTAGCTTATTTTAGTCTTACCATTTTCTAGAACAACTGTACTCACCTTGGTAGTATTAGAATCACTTAGAAGAGTCCTCAAAATACTTACAAAGAACAACCCTCACTTCCCAGTCAAGATCTAATACAAGCATACATTCACTCACTGTCTCATAGTCTATCAAAAAGATTAAAAAAAAAAAAAAAACTCCAAATGATCCTAGTCAGGGTACATGTAACTTTAATTTGCCCCAAAGATAAGTGTTATGCTATGATTTGCAAATTATATACATATACTCATAGCTCTCATAATAACTCCTAAGCCTTAAAATGTCTATCCTTGTCAAATACAATGTGTTCAATTCCTTAGAGAGATGTTAAGCAATAAAAACTCGTTTTCTGCAGTTGCTTTGCCTCAGTCTAGTTTCATTCTAAATTTTAAAGACAATTTACAAGTAAAGGGTAATCTATATATCATGTTAAATGAAAGAAAACTGATGTCAATACTATACTTAAATATTTTGTTATAATACAGTTCTACATAGTCATACATAATAGGATTATCTTTTATACATTTATACATAGAGGTATTGATAGACATTTGTAGAGTGAAGTTCACAGATAGGTTGAAACTACCATTCTTGTCATTACCTGCAGTTGTTTGGCAGACAGATCTTTTGTTCCTCTGAAGACATAGCTTTTTGAAATTCCTTCACACCCAAGTTCATGAACCTGCACCATTCTCCCAAAAGTAATAAGTCCAACCAAAGCTGTAGGTGGTAAAAGACTTAATGACATCTGCATAGATTCTTTCAGGGCTTGTAAATCTTCATCTTCCATGCAAGTATCAACCACATAGAGGAAGATCAAAGGCATCTGAGGACCACGCTTTTGAAAGATTTTGCAATAAGAAAAAAATGTTATCTTAAAAGTATTAACATGCACCTAAAGCTAATGTTTCATGTCAACTATATTTGGATTTAAAAAATATAAAACTATTAACACTTTAGTGAAACATAAGGGTAATCAATAACTATACTACATTCATACAGTGGAATCCTAATAAATGCATAATAAAGCCATTTCAGAAATGAAATAGATTATATATATATGTGTGTATGTACACATACGCATGTGCCATGCGCGTGTACATAGAAAGACTTCCAAGACATATCACCAAGTGAAAAAATGAAGTTTTAAAAACATTATTTACAGTTTTATAAGGGATATATTCACTTTTCATTTTATTTATCTGCTATTTCATTACTTATATCAAGTACTCACTTTAAAATAAAAAAATACTACTATAAAGCTTAAAAATAAAATAGATGGTTTTTATAAAATTCTCCATACTGAATGAGATTTTAAGAGAACTAGAAACTAGCCAAGCTGGACTAATTTTAGCTCAAGTGAAACATATTCTGCTTCCTTTATACTGATAATGAATATTAATTCCATACTTAAATATTTAATAAATTATGCTAAGGTGTTTAGAAAGGGAAGAGAATTTATTTTCCTAATGAGAACAGTATAAGCCATAATCAAACTTGTGGATATACTGTCAGCCTCCAGCAACATATTAAGTATTTGTGAACTGACTTTCCAATCACAAAGCAAGACTGAGACTTTATTGATATACTCAGAACAGCAGTCCTCCCTTATCCGAGAGGGAACAGTGCAAGATACCCAGTGGAGATGTTCAAAATTGCACTAAATACTAATAACATACAACAAGTCCTTACCTAACATCATGGATAGAATCTTGAAAACTGTGACTTTAAGATAAATGAAGTACAATAGAAGTAACCCCTGGAAAAATTGTCATTTTGTTTAGTTGGAATGGTCATTTTTTTTTTCTCATCAGTGTTAAAACATAAGGATGTTACTTGGGACCTGCTGTATATACTATTTTTTCTTTCACAAACCTAGAGTGAAGTTTGATTTATAAATTAGGCACAACAGCATATAAACTAATAGCAGTAATAACAGGAAAAGTATAAGCTGGGCACTATGGCATGCACCTGTAACCCCAGTTACTCAGGAGGCCAAGACTAGGAATCACTTGTGTCCATGGATTTGAGACTACTCCAGGCAAGATAGTGAGACCTAGTCTCAAAAAGAAAGAAAAATAAGAGAAAAAGTATAATAATATTCTGCTATAGAAGTCACGCTGATGTAGTCTCAAAATACTTTTGCAAGCCGGGCACGGTGGCACGTGTCTGTAATCCCAGCTACTTGGGAGGCTGAGGCTAGGAATCACTTGAGTCTGCAGGTTCGAGACTACCTGGCCTTGTCTCTAAATTAATAAATAAATATTTTTGCATAGTGATTGACTGCAAGTAATAGGAACCGTGGAAAGGGAAACCACAGATAAAGGGGAATTAGTTTATAAGATGACACTGCTCCACCCAATATCCTGGCCACATAGCAAATAAATACAACAGTGAAATTATCTTGCTTAAACTGAGTTTGAAAATTCTTACCTTTGAAATGCTCCATCAATTCAATGTGAGAATCAGGGATAATACCTTTTAAGTGATCTCAATTTAACAATTATTTTGGTAAAAAGTAAACTGCTGATTATTTAAAACTTTCTTAAAGATTAACACTTATATTCTTACCAGAACTACATATTCAATGCTAGAAAATTGAGGTAAGAGTTCAGCAGGCTGATTCAGTTCAGATATGCCAGCATATGTTGGTGGAAACTACAGATAGAAAGAGACAAAAATTTGCAACAAATTATGTACTAAGACATTTTAAAACTGAAAATAATTAATTGATCATTCATTTAAAATTGGCATTTTCAAAGATACCAGATGGTTCACTTATATATGGAATATAGAGAAACAAAACAAAGGGTCACACAAAAACAAACAAATGAAAAACTCTAGAAATTAGACTGCAGAATTTAGGCTACCAAAGAGTTGGTAGAAGGTAGGAGGGTAGTCTGGTAATATCTGAAGAGGTGTCATCCTATACCTCTGAATCATTTACAAAGTGGCAAAACCAATGTTACCTCATTAAAAATAAATAAAATATTATTTTAAATGAAAAAATTTGTTTCTTTATATATATTTCACTGCATAGACTATTATTACAGTATTAACATTTGCAAAGGAGATTTTCTTACCTGATTCCTTTGATAACAAAAGTTGCAAGCCCAGAGTTTTGCTCGGTAATCCACTTGACTGTTTTAAGAAAATATACAGTAGGTCATGTTTCAATTCATTTTTAGAGGATCCTAATTTTCAATAAAATTAGTAATTTTCTAAAATAAATTCAAACTAATAGTCAAAGTGATCTTTAAAAGCCAAGTATATTTAGATGTTTCCAGTATTTAATTCATACTTTTAACATATACAAGTTCAACCTAATGAACATAATTAACATGTAGAAATACTAATAATAAAGCCAGGCATGGTGGCATGCGCCTGTAAGGCCAGCTACTTGAGGCTAGGAACCACTTGAGTCCGCAGGTTCGAGACTACCCCAGGCAACATAGCAAGACCTACTCTCAAAAAAAAAAAAAAGAAAGAAAGAAAGAAATACCAATCATATAATTAAAGAAATCCTATTTTTTCTTCTTTGTAGCTTCTGCATTCAAATGAAAAAGTTTACTCAATTCAAACATATTTATTTAGTATTTAATATATACCAGCCATTATTGTAGATGCTGTGGATAAGCAATATAGGAAAAAAGGTCCCTGTTCTCACAGAGCTTATATTCTAGAAAAGACAGATAATTCGTTCAATAGAAAGATAATAGATCCAATAGACAAGCAGATGCAAAAACACAGAATACACTTTGAGAGAGTAATAATGAAGATTAAAGAAAACAAAGTAGGCTGTGAGAAAGTATTCGGAAGGGCTACTTTAATGGACGCTCTTCTTAAACGACTAAAATAAAGACTAAATAAATGGAAATTAGAACAATACACACTATAAATATTTTTCTGTTGCACAGGTGTCGAGATAGAAACAGAAGAGCATATTCAAGGATCAGAAAGAGGGAAATAATAATGTCGATGAAAATAAAGAAAATGGATGACAGATGAAGGCAACAATACAGAGATCACATAGATCATACAGGACTTTACAGGTCTTGCTAAAGAGTTCGGATTTTTTTCATTTTAAGTATCATGAAAAGCTACTACATCATTAAAATCTGATGTCAATTTAAAAAAACTCTAGCTTCTGGATGGAGAATAGAATGCTGAAAGAATGGAAACAGAGATTAGTTAGGAAGATAATGAAACTGTGCAGGAAAAAAGATGTTATATCTTAAAATAGAGTGTACAAGTAGCAACTAAGTCTGAGACAGAATCAGTAAATTTTCTGGAGTTAGTATCAACTAGATTTGCTGGTAGTTTGATGGGGAGAGAGAGAATGGAAAGCAGGGTAAAAGATAATTGTTGAGATTTTGATTTATGCAACAAAAAATCTTAAGATTTTCCAAACACCGTATCATTCATTTATGATTTTTCTAATAATATAAGCTGGGTTGATACTCAGCCAGCACCAGTACATAGAGAATACTGATAGTAACTAATGGTTTACACAGCAACAATTTTACATTTGGTCTCTCATCAATTCACTACAATTAAAAAGACCTAAGATTGTAAAGCTCTTTAGATTTTACTATCATAATTTGAAAAAAATAACTATAAGCAAAAACAAAACCATTTTAATATAAATGAACAAGAAGGAAACTTCTTTCCCTTGCTCCACTCCCAAGAAACTAAGCTTTTAAATTCAATTGCCATATTCACTTTTCCCATATGTTTTAATTACCATAAAGGATTCAAAACTGCCCGGCAAGTGGTCCGACTACACAGAACAGGTTCATATTGAATAGGTGGTAAATCAGGTCTTTCCTTCAGTGGTGTAAATAGGGATGCTACTGGAACCACCATTCTTGTTGCTTCCAGTCGACTTGATGGCCAAACATTCCAGCTAAATCGTACTCCATCTCGTTCTTCATTTTGTTGGATGAATTCCAAATAGGTTGTCATTGTAAAGCTTGATTCTTATTTCTGTAACAAAATTAAAGGACATTTAAGAACCCAGGAGTCTCCTAAGAAAATTCAAAATATCAGGAGAAGGCGCAGGATTTGAAGCATAAAGCACAATGTGGATCAGCAAAAACACAACACCTGGATTTCCTTAGGCACAGGCTGGATGACCAAATTTATATGAAAATGAGACATGACAGAGTTCAGGTTACATGCTTATGATCAACACTGAAATGATATTAGGAGATGTGGAAAACACTGTGACTACTATAGAAACTGATGAGGAAACCTATGAAAAGATCGATAAATTAACAAAAATCAAAGGTATTTTATCCTTTAGTTCACTCTTGAAAAATATTCCAAGGCTCTTTGTTTGGGGAGATGGTGTTGCACTAATTGCCCCTCCAGTGACAGTTGGCAGTAACAAAGAATTTATTCTGCATGGAAAACAGAGTGTACAACTGCCTCATTAAATGTAGATGATATTTAAAAGTGAAACCTGGTAAATTTTGATATTAAGAAAGTACTCAGGATTTTTCCACTAATGGAAGAAGTTGATTTGCAGATAACTCAGAAATTCTTAAACTATATGGCATTTTTATTTTTCTCCAACCTTCCCAATAAATGTGGTCACAAATATATGAAATTCTTTTATGTGAATTAATTTGTTCCAACTGTTCTTTCAGATAATTTCTGATTTTCTCCTTTAAATGTGCTATTCAAAAAAATTCACAAGTACACTTTTCCTACTTTCAGTAATACTAATAATTCGTAAGATATCATGACTAAATGAAAATGATTATCTCAGGAATAAACAATAATAACCTTCCACTTATAACAAAATAATAAATGACTTTACAGAATACCCATTAAGCCCAAGAGTTATTATATCCTTTAATTCACCCTTGAAAAACAATAACAAAAACTAATAAATAATAAATGTTTTATTTATTTCAAGGTATATAGAAAAGTAGAAAGGAGGGGGAATTAGATCAAGGCTTTTCATACCAGCCTTTCAATGATATTAGTCAACAGAATGTTAAAATTAAAAAATTTATCTAAAGATACTGTTCAGAATGCCAAATTTCCACTAAGCTTAGTACAAAAGATTGTTTAATAATCTATAACGAGAAATTTTCCCAAAACTAGGTACTTCTACTTTAGACAGGTTTTTTTCTACTGTGCAAATACAAGACATTCATGGCACAGAAATAAAAAACTTTAAAAGTAGTGATCTCTATGAATTATATATTATTTAATTTCTTTTGCCTTAAATTTAATTCTGAAAATAACAATGTAATTTAAGAAAGCATTTTAAACTCTAATCGGAAATCTGTAATGTCAGTATGACCACTTACAATTACCACCAGGAAGAGCATGAAGCTGCTCTGGGAAGGGCCAGGTATCTAGAGACATCTTCTTATTACTCTAATTGCCTATCTACAACAATGCCAGCTTTCCTACCTAAGCAACAGTTCTATCTCATACTCTCAAACTAAAACAGTGGTTAATGATGAAAGGAAACTGTAGCAATTCAAAGATCTGGAGGGATAAAGAGTTTCAAATGCTATTTGGCTGTTGGAAAGATTTGTGGCACAGATGAAGGTCATCAAATCAAAAGACCTGAAGAACTATCAAGAGTCGACTTAAGTCGGACATGGTGGCGCATGCCTGTAAGCAGCAGTCTAGGAAGCCCCAGCCGGAACCAGGAATCACGGTTGGAGTCCCACTCCAGGCAAGGTAGCGAGACCTAGTTTCAAAAGAATAGTAGGGCAGTGGTGGCGCACACCTGCAATCCCAGCTACCTGGAAAGCTGAGGCTGGGGATCACTTGAGTCCACGGTACCCCGGGCAACGTGAGCCTGCAGTTCCACGGGCAAAATTAGTGAGTCTAGTCTCAAAAAAAAAAAAAAAAAGTCAACTTAAATGCCACAGTTGCTAACAGTGAAGGAAGGACAAGGAACTGATTCTAAAATGTAAGAAAAGAGATCATGGATTTTTCAAAGCTTGACAAAGAGTAAAGATGAATTCTAAAACGATTCAACTTGTTTAAAATGATTTTTTGAAGACAAAAACAAGAGACAGCCTTGAGAGAATGCTATGAGCTTTCAAGAAAAAATAACAATGATAAAAATAAGATCTGGGACAGTTACAGGGTAGTTAGAAGATGCCATTATCTTCTAACTATCTTCTAACATAGGTAAGATGAGCAACAATCTCTGGGAGAGAAATCCAATTTCTACTACAAATGTAACTATAAATTCTAGGGATATATCTCTCCCCTTATTTTCATAGAATATAAAGTAAATGAAGTCTTCCAGTTAATAATTAACTATCTATATCCAAAATACATCTAAAAATGCATCCAGGAAGTATTAAAATATACTTGACCAATCCATGTCATCTGAACCAAAAGCAAAAAATGCTTTGACTATTCTCTCAATCCACCAAAAATGGTACCTAACTAGTACTTGGATACTTGACATTTTTTTAAAAATGGATGAAGTGAGCCTTTCACTAAAAAACAATGTCAGTATTTGCTGCCAATGATTAAATGTGAGCTCTCAAGAAAATATTACAATTTTTTAAAATGTGTATATACTACTGTAGTTTCCCCCGTTAGTCTATATAAGCAGCATCCATAGTATTGAGTCTTCCCCATGATTGTGTAGCCCATGTGTGCACCATGTGCACATGTGTGAGAGTGCATACTTGAGCCTAGGAGAGAGCATGAGCACAAACACAGGATGATAGAGTCCAGAGAAAAAGTGTGAGGATTCCTGGGGTCTCACCAGCCTCCTAGCACCCCTGGCTGGGCCTGGTGTGTGTTAACTGCTAGAACCAACAAAGAATGCAGATTGGCCAGGCACGGTGGCTCGTGCCTGTAAACTTCAGTCTATGAAGCAGCCGGGGTTAGGGATGGCGGTTCGAGTCCCTCCTGGGCCCATAGCGAGACCTAGTTCCAAAAAAAATAGCTGGGCGTGGTGGTGCGCGCCTGTAATCCCAGCTACCTGAGAAGCTGAGGTTGGGGATTGCTTGAGTGTGTGGTACCCCAGGCAATGAGAGCCTGCGGTTCCATGGGCAAAAACAGCGAGACCTAGTCTCAAAAAAAAAAAAAAAAAAGAATGCAGATTGGTGAATCTGAAGCTTGCCCCAACAACTGGCAACAAGAATGGTTACACTGCAACTACTACAAGCTTCATAACTTCCTAATGTGTAAAGATTGTTCTGATGAGATAATTGGTGACTTTTATGTCAGATTCTGATACGGTATATTAAAGTTCACATACAGAAGATACACATTATTCAATGAGCAATATCTCCTAAATGATCAATTCATAATTACAAAATTTTGCACATTTAATGATCCATTCAAGTGCTTTTCAACTAAGAGTAGAAAAGTTCACATCTGAGGCCAGGCACGGAGGTGCGTGCCTGTAAGCAGTAGCCTAGGAAGCCGTGGTGAGGACCAGGGATTGCGATTCGAGTCCCACCCGGGGCAACACAGCGAGACCTAGTCCCAAAAAAATAGCTGGGTGTGGTGGCAAGCCCCTGTAATCTCAGCTACCTGGAAAGCTGAGGCTGGCAATTGCTTGAGTCTGTGGTACCACAGGCAACATGAGCCTGTGGTTCCACGGGCAAAAATATCGAAACCTAGTCTCAAAAAAAAAAAAAAAGTTCACATCTTAAGTGTGAAATTCCATACCACAATTAACCTCTAATTTCTTAATAAAAACTGAGTTTTGATGTAATATCAAAGAATATGCAAAATTATTAAAAACTGAAATATTAAAAATTAAATATTCCCTTTTTCCAATTAAGTATCTGAGATTAGACTTCCTTCACACTGTTCAATCAAAACAATATATCACAACAAACACTTAAGTAGATATAAAAATCCACCTGTGTTCTATTAAGCTAGATTTTTTTATAACACATTTTTTACGACATTTTATAACCCGAAGCAAGTTAGGTTTTTTTAAAACCTCAGTAATGTATAAAAGGATCCTTAGAACAACTGCCTTAGGGTATTAGGATTTAATTCACTCAGGGAACCTCCTAGAGAAAGGCTCTTACAGACAACTTAGCATGAAAACATCTACAGGCAAGTCACCAGGCGTAAGCTTCTACTAGGTAACAAGACTGGATGGGTAACAAGACTGGATTATAACATTAAATCCTTACTTTTTATTTATTTTTTTAAGAGGAAGGTAAAAACAAATTTACTTATTAAAAGACAAATTAGACAAGAGTCACGGAGGGGTACAAGGGAACCCCTTTGGTAATTTTAGCACACAGTCCAGTCTCTTCTCCAAAGCACACATGGCTGCTCAGCCGTGTGCATCCACAAAATGACAGCTGCCCCACCTTAGGCTGGATGAAGGAGGTAAGGATGGTGCCACCACTCCTTCTCCAAAGACAGCTCCACTCACTCCACGCCAGAAAAAGCCAAGATGGCGTCATCACAAGATGGAGTTGTCGATCCTTCTCCAAAAGGCATAGTTCCAGCATTCTTTCAGCTCCAACTCCAAAGTGGCCTGGCATCAGCAAAACTCACTCAATACAGCAACACAGTAAGCACTTCAGACATCTCATGTTGGAAACAGCAACACAGCAAACTCTCTTCAGTTTTCCAAAAGCCTTCCAAACTTCGCAGTTGCAAAATTAAACCAAGTTTTCAAGTACCACATTTCCAAGACACAGGTCACAAGTTACTCCAACATGGCTCCTCCCTGTCTCCCTGGCTCCTCACCAGCCCCAGGTGGAAATGGAAGCCCACAGTATGGCTTCCTTCCCTGGCCTGCTGCCCGACATGGCAGTGGCAGCTCTGAGGTCTCCAGCCTCTCTGCTGCTCCTCCCTGCACCTTATTTCTCAGTTCTCCTCTGTTCTCCATTCTCTTCTGTTCTCTAAACCCTTACTTTTTATTAAGACATACCAAACATCACCACAGCGATATCTGAGCGCAATTTCCCTCCTGTTTCTCACTTTTTACTCTCAATCTCTCTGCTGGAAGATCACATCTGCTCACTAAATCACATTCATTATATTTCTTACATTCTCATGGCCCAGTAGTTCTTTTCAAAAAGTTCCACCTGTTTCTTCTTAACTGGGTCAATTACATGGCCAGGTACAATACCTCTCCAACTTTCCCTCACCTTTCCTAAGTACGAACTGCTCAATCTTCAAATCACTAATTCTCATTGAACAATAGCATTATTTGAAATAAATCCTTATTTACAAACGACCTTTTTAGAAAATGACATTATTTAGCAAGCACTCTGTTGTCTGATATTTTTTTGTTTTTTTGGAGACCAGGTCTTGCTATTTTCACCCATGGAACCGCAGGCTCACGTTGCCCGTGGTACAACCAACTCAAGCAACGCCCAGCCTCAGCTTCCCAGGTAGCTAGGATTACAGGTGCACACCACCACGCCCAGCTATTTTTTGGGACTAGGTCTTACAATGTTGCTCCAGGCGGAACTCAAACCGCGATCCTCAGTCGCAGGCGCCACTCCATAAGTTGTCGCCATGGTGCCGGCTTTGTTGCCTGAAATTATGTTAGCATAAAACCAAATAAAAGCAATTCAGACACTATATTAGGATGCACATTTAACATACTAATCGTTATACATACATATGTTTTTAGTGAAACAAATACAAAAAGACCGTTTTATAATGTCTCATTTTCCAGCAAAAGTTATAATTAGTGGGAGTTAACTTCAGTAAAGAAACTGTTCATGGCATAACTAAAAGCAAAGAAACAAGGTATTTTGCCACTTTAAGTATTATATCAAATACATGGTCATAAGATCATGATCTTAACATCACTTTTTAAGATTTTCCTTAGGAGCGTTTTTCAATATTCCAAGTTTAGTCCTTTCACAGATACTTAAGTGAAAACCATGCTATATGTAAGATTTGAACAAGTAAAATTAGAGTTCTTTTCAGTTAGCAGACAAGATGAGACTCTCCTACTTTCAGTTATAAAACCTTCAATGAAGACTCTAAAACTACATGGGATGAGTAGCTTTATTATTTAAGAAAAATAGCTTAACCTCTCTGATACGCAACTTCTCAGCAAGCTGACCGGCTACAAGAAATGTAAATGTAGAAGTAATTTCTAACTCTAAAATTCTATTTGTCGATCAAAAATGGTTAGACCTCAGAATAATAGACTGCCTAAGGGAGAGAAGACTTACATGTGTTTATATATAAATCTAAAACTTTAACCAAGTTAACTTGGGTAGTTATCCACGGTTTTGAGGAAGTTCATATGAAATTTTGGATTCAAGATAATTACTCCAGTGACTGCTCGCATAGCAAATAGTTCCCCACTGCCATCAAAACGGGAAAACTCCCCGGCCAATTTGGAAGCACAACAGGTATGATGGTTTAATCTGAAACTGAACTCTATTTGTAATCAAGGCCCAGGGCATTATGTTTACCAGGCACTTTTCTCCTTATCCCCTTTAACTCCCAAGACCGAACTACGGGTGACGAAGTCACCTCGGTTCAAAGTCTAGGGCACTTCAGATCAGGCAAGGAATGAATCGAGAAGCCCAAGTGCCAGAAGTGGGAAAAGTCTGGGGTATGGAAGGCAGGTCACTAGGGAGGCTGGGGTGGGGTGCTGAGCGAGACGCTCAAACTGACGTTTTTCACCCCATCTTTCCCATGATCCAGGGAAGCTGAGTGCAGGATCAAGACCCCAGGCCCAGGCAGAAGGAACCAGAGGGCGATGAATGAGAGGGTAGGCAGCTTCAGGGCTCAAGGATACCCCCGCTCAGTCCCAGTTGCAGCTCTCTATGGCGCGCCACTCACCTTAGGGCACCAAAAAAGCAGAGTGGGCACCACCCCTGAGACCCTGGACTGCCAGCCCGCCATCGCACAGCGCCCCTCCCCCGCTGGGCGCTGCAGACAGCCCCTCCCAGGGAGCTGAAAGGTGGAGACCCTGAAGTCGGCCTTACCACACTGCCTCCCGACAAGATCCGCGCCGATCGCAGCCTTCTTCTCGGCAAAATCAGTCCTTTCCTGGAGCTGCGGCAACCGTGGCACAGCAATCAGGGCCGGCTCCGCCCCGCCCCCGGCGAAGACCTGGGCCAGGCCAACATGGCTGGTGCCGCCTCTGCCACGTCAAGGGGCGGGGCGTGAGGGGAGGAAGGGGGCGGAGACAGAGCCGGGGCGGGGCGGGGCGACAGGGCCCGGGGCCTCGAGTGCCGCCGAGCGATTGGCTGGGAGAGAGAGAGAGAACGCAAACGAGGGGGGGGCGGAGCCCGGGCTGGGTGACGGGCGGGGTACCTGAAAGGAAGGGACCGGACAGAACCGGGCGGGGCGATCTAGACCAGGCTATGGAATGCAGGAGGGGCACGGGCCCAGGGCCGAGTGGAAACTAGTGTAGGTGAGCGTGGTGGCGTACCTTTGCCCTCTCCTCCGTGACCTGCGAGTCCCGCTCACTGCGAGCCGCTGGAATGGCAGGAACTTAAGTTGTTGCCACTCATAGCCCTCAGCTCGCCCACAGAAATGGAGACATCCTAGCTGGGCGCGGTGGCGCGCGCCTGTAATCCCGGCGCTAGGAGGCTGAGAACAGGGATCGCTTGAGTCCGAGGATTCGAGACGACCCCGGGCAACATAGCGAGACGTAGTCGCTAAAAAAAATAGCAGGGCGTGGTGGCGCGCGCCTGTAATCCCAGCTACCTGGGAGGCTGAGGCTAGGGATCTCTTGAGTCTGCGGGTTCGGGACTACCTTGGGCAACATAGCGAGACCTAGTCTCAAAAAGAGAGAGAGAGAAATGGAGGCATCCTTTAGGAAATCCTCTTCTTCCTAGACCCTCGTTGAATCCAAGAGCCACAAATCACATCTTCCCTGAAAATTACAAAATGAGAAATTCCTGTCCGGCAAGGTGGTTCGTGCCTGTAAGCTTCAGCCTATGAAGCAGCCGGGGCTAGGAATCGCGGTTTGAGTCCCGCCTGGGGCCCATAGCAAGACCTACTTACAAAAAAATAGCTGGGCGTGGTGGTGCGCGCCTGTAATCCCAGCTACCTGGGAAGCTGAGGCTGGGGATTACTTGAGTCCGTGGCACCCTGGGCAACGAGAGCCTGCGGTTCCACGGGCAAAAATAGCGAGACTTAGTATCAAAAAAAAAAAAAAAAAGAGAGAGAGAGAAATTCCTATTGCAAATATTTGCTGAATATGGACTGTGTGCCAGGTACTGTTGTGGTTGTGTTTTGACCTAAGGAAAACGGGACAAATCCCTAGCCTGAAAGAACTTACATGCTTTTTATGCATTCCTAGTCAATCTACCTCTACACTACCTCCCCACACACGTCCTCTATACAGTCTTAGGTTGATTAATGAGTCTTCTGCTTCTCTTTCATGAAAAGAAGTGAGCAAAATGAGACAAAAGGAAACATTTTAATTTGGTTATCACGGGCAATTTCGACTTTCAGGGAGGGGCTGCTCTTGGAACTTATTCCAGATATAGCAAAATTTAACTAGCTCTATAAGCATTTTAGGGATAGGAAAAAAAGATCAAAAGAAATAAGATGCATACCAAACATGTTTTCCTTTCTATAATGTGTGTATATGAAAGTTCTTTTTAAGGTCTTAGGATGAGTTTGCTTTTCAAAAGTTAACACATTCCTGAAGATGAAATGAGAATCAAAAGCTAACAATCAGATTGAAATTGTAGACCTGCATATAAAGTTGGTTCAGGGTACTACTTTAACGAGGACTTTCTGAAAGCAAAGTAAGTTGATGGCAGTGGACAAAGGCATAAAGACATTCACAATAAACAAGATCCTAGTATGAATACTGTAAACAGATATTAATGAAGGCTCCACCAGGATCCTGGAGTTCAGTGAGGAATAACCCAAGTGTAGTAAGTCTGGTGCTTACGTTCATTTCATGGTCCCCAGAAAAGTACCTCAGTCTTTCAATTCAATGAAGTCTAGGAAATCGCAATTCCTGTTTTCAGCTGAACAAAGGTGTCTGTTCCCCATTATAGTGAAATAGATATTAGGGTAACAAATTTATTTATATCCATAATTATATATGTTAAGGTGAATGAGTTTTAAGTTTAATCCTCAGATTTGAAAACAGGATCTACTTGGACCAGCTTTCATTTTCTGGGGTTTTCTTTTTTGCGCTTCTATTTGTGAGGATTGATGTTTCATTACTTTTATTTTTCTTAAAGGTTTTCCAACGAACAAAGAAAACATTCTAATTAAAGTTTAAAAATTAAATTTATTCCATAAAGCCAGGGGTGGTGGTGTGTGCCTGTAATCCCAGCTACCTGGGAGGCTGAAGCTAGGAATCACTTGAGTCCGTGGGTTCAAGACAACCCCAGGTAACATAGAAAGACCTAGTCTCAAAAACAACAACAACAAACATTTATTCCATGAAACCAGGATAATACAGAAAAATTGGTTTTTCCTATGTCTAGATTCTTGTTAAATGATTCCTACTCTCAGCCTCCGAAGGCTGGGATTAAAGGCATGTGCCACTGTGCCCAGCATCTTTATTTATTTCTCTTATAACAACTTCATTGGACTTCTTTACTCTGTATAAATTATTCAAGAAATTAAACTTACAAGAATCAAAAATTATCATTGAATCCAGATGATAATGAAAACTATTTTTTCTGTTATATTAAAAGTCAAAAGGTTTTGATGTAGAGAGAGAATGGGAACCTTCTTGAACTTCTGAAAAAAAAGTCAGATAAATGGAGAAAGGGGGAAATCTCTAAAAACAACTTCTAGTTTAATCTACAGGTATGCTACAACAAGGCATTTGAGATCAATCTGGAAATCTAAGGAATTCAAATGTATGTAAAATATTTACCAATGTGCAACTAATTGTAATTGCTTACTCTTATATCACTTTTTGCAGGTCCTGGCACAAAATCATTGTTCCTTAAATATTCATGAATGAAAAATTAAACAATTAAAAAGTATAATTATTATCATCACATGAGCATTTTTATGTATTGATTTTTTTTTGTTTTTGTTTTTTTGTTTTTGTTTTTGAGACTAGATCTCGCCATTTTTGCCTGTGGAACCGCAGGCTCTCGTTGCCCAGGATACCACAGACTCAAGGAATCCCCAGCCTCAGCTTCCCAGGTAGCTGGGATGACAGGCGTGCACCACCACGCCCAGCTATTTTTTTGGAACTAGGTCTCGCTACGGGCCCCAGGCGGGACTCGAACCGCGATCCCTAGCCCCGGCCGCTTCATAGGCTGAAGCTTACAAGCACGAGCCACCGTGCCCGGCCTATGTATTGATATTAACTGTAAAAATATAAAATCTGACATAAGTCTCCCAAAAAAAACTTTTGGAAAGCAAATACCCCTAAGATCATTACTTCATTAAACTGGCATTTTTCAAAATACCAAAGAATATTAAAAAGAGGAGAGGTTCTTTGGTCAAATACAGTGGGGAAACAAGTTAAACTATGTGAAAAAGGACTCCTGACTTGTCAGGGATTTATTTCACCGTGCTCATTATAACTGTGAACCCTGGAGCAGAATAGTAGTATACTGTCTCAAGCTATTGGACCTTGGGACTTTATTCCAGGGACTACTTGTGAGAGAAAGGAAAGAGTAAGTATTCTAAACACCCAATGACTTTGTGTTTAGTCATTAACTGCTTTAAACACTAGTTAATACATAACCATCATATTTTCCTTCTTACTTTTGAACCCATACATTTGGAAACTGAAGTGTTGGATGCTATAAAATCAGCTGAAGTATAGTAATGTAAATTTCTTGAAATGCTATATGATTACCACCAGATGGAGCTTTCACCTCTTTTCTTTAGGCTTTAATTCATTTTCTGGTATAAATGTAGCACCTGTTGTTTTCTCTAACATGAATTTCTTTGACTTGTTCAAATGGTGACATTATAAGGCACAAGCCAAAAATTTTTGGGGTACTCAATTGAACAAACAGTACTCAGATTATTTTAACTTTGACTTTTCAGTATGAGTAAATGTTAAATATATATATATGTATATATATACATATATATAAGAAAATATCTGTCCAGTGTTGGAGTCTACAAACACATGACTAAGTAATACTGAGTACAATAATAATAAGGTTAATTAATAAATAACATCACAGTCATAACAGTCTAAACTCAAATAGATCATACTCATTTAGTCGGATTCCTGTACATGACAAGAAAGATTAAGTAACAGATCCAAGGTCAAGATGATGATGCCCATTTTAAACCTACAACACAGGTTTTAATTTTGTTCCTGTCCTTTACCATTTAAATACTGACAGAACTTGGCAATGAAATTTCTAACTCTTGTTTAAATATTGTTTCTATTCTAGTGTGTCCCACCAGTAGTTTACTCCAATACCTTCTCATTCTGCCAGAATGACCAACTGCAGAATTATTACTAAGGATGCATTTAAGCAAACTAAACAAATGAAATCCTTTGACCTCTTCTTAAACCATTTATAGTAACCAAAAAAAAACAAAAGATGGTTATCTACTGATGGGTGGTTTTCTTTTTATCTAAAGTTTATTTGATTAGTAAGGAAGGTAAGAACTATTAAAGTCATTTTAGCCAAAAATAAAAATAAAAATAGCTGTTCTAGTTTATTTTATTTTTAAGAAAGGAACTTTTCAAAAGGAGTTCAAGTTTTGATTTTACTTTCACAGAGGAGTAAAGATTTGGTTTAGTTTTGTATTCTACAGTTAAACTAGGTCTTGCCTTGACTTTTTTCTTCTTTTTTTACTCCACCCTAAACCACTCTACCCCCCATCCAGTTGCCTTGAATTTTTCTGACAATCAGGTCAGTCCTTTTTGTGGATCTAAACCCCAGAACTTAAGAACAGATTTTCAGACATAAAGAGAACCTCTCATACCCAGAGAGCATGTACTAAAAGCAGAGGATCTTCGCATTTATCTTCATTGACTCACTCTTATCTATTATCAGTGGATTGTAAAGGTTCACAAGAACCTTCTTAAGTTGTAGTTTTGGAAGTATTTTTAATACTTTTTTTCTGAGTTCTATCTTGTGGGACACAGTGATTCAGAGCAATGGATCTTTAAGTCAGACCATCCAGGTTTCAATATTAGCTGCATCCATTTTCCAGTGGCATAATATAGGCCTAGCATATAATTCTTCTTTCATCTGAAAATGAATAATCATTCCCGTCACTTAGGATCACAGTAGATTGTGAGAATTAAATGAGATGATGTAAATAGCATCAATCTCTGAGAGAGAAAAAGCAGCCTGAAATTGGTATGACTCTTTCAACTGTTTGTTTGCTGCCCTGGCACTTGCAGCCAGCCTGCATTGTTCTGTTGAACAGAAACAATTTCACAGCACATATCAAGCAAGTCCATCAGCGACCCTAAAGATCCAAGATAAAAACAAGACTATTCTGTAAGCATGTTTGTGCTGACAAAATTGAGAAAACTGCCCAAAACTGCTTTGTGGGATTGTATAAGAAAGAGCGTAAACCTGGTGAGGAGCATAAATTCACCCCCTGGAACAGTACTTTGGTGGCGGATCAGGTGGTTTGGCACAAATGCATGGTTATATCACTGCTTAGGGAGTTCCAAAATGAAAGGCTCCAAGCAGATCTATGGAGCCAGGGCTTTGGGAGAGGAAGGGTGACACTAGGAGTGGAAAGTAACTGAGGCAGTGGGGCAGTTTCCCAATGAGGTGATCCCCCAATAGAGACACCTGAGCATATATGCAGAAGAGAAAGGCTGATCTGGAGAGCTGGTGTCCTTGACTACTCCTTAATGAAACTGCAAAGGATAAGTCGAGTGCACCACGTATGCCGTACGGAAGGCAATTCTCCATGTGAAGCCTGCCAGACAAAGCAAAAACAAATTGCTTGCTTTGTAACCAGGAGCCAGACTCCTGAGAATTATCCCCACTTTCTGACAAAAATGCTCCACTATCTCCAAATCATCTAACGCAGCCTAAATTCTGGATTAATTCTAACACCCTCTTAAAGAGACATTCCTGTATCAGTAATCATGTGACTTTAAAATGTTTTGGTGGTCTTTGGTTGGAGAGAATTGATATTAAGAGGGTGCTCCATAAATATTAACTCTGTACATCTACTTTTCTTACAAGGCTGTACAGCATCATTTACTCCCTATTTTTTACATATCAATCACACTGACCTTCCAAATATTCCAACTCCAACTGTAGCCTCTGGCAATAGTTGACCAAAGCCTTGACCAACCTTTTCCCCTTACCTACCAAAACTGATACACAAAAGTACAATGGCCAGGCCATACATAAAAAAATAGAACTTTGACCTAAAATCTGTAGCAACCCATTTTTCTACAGTAACCAGCTGAGGAAGCCAGTCTGCTGTAAGTCAAACTTGCAGGAAGTCAGTATGCTATTTCTTTTTTTTTTTT
>PVHY01001047.1:158651-177949 GCA_004024945.1 Uropsilus gracilis | reverse complement strand
GGGAGGGAGGGAGGGATAGGAGGGAAGGAGAGGTCAATAAAATATTGTTTAGACCTCATATTTTAAAGATTTCACAGTAGTGTTTTCTATGATTCAGACATGCAATAAGCTAATCTGAGAGTGATTACGATTGTTAGTAACAATCATAATCATGAATTGTGGGATTTGTGCCAGGTTAAGTACAGAATTCACACTAGGAGATGGGTAGGCTGGATTCCCCTGGAGTTAAACCCTGAGAGAAGGACATAGTCACTAAGTGATTCTGTAAAGACTCAAGGGTAGAATGAGCTAGCAGATGTGAAAGCCAGTAGGGTGCATTCATGAGTGATCACCATGGTCAACTGGGGCTCAGTCCTGCTGGATACTGCTAGACAATAGTGCAGACCATGCAAATTTGACCCCCCTGAGAGCTAAAATTTTGCTGTTTTGTTCCACCCACTCTTCTCAACCAGATAATGGTCCCTCGACACTCTTGCCTACCGCACATGAAGACTGGGCAAGCTTCAACAGTCAGAGAAAACCTTCAGGCAGAGTGAAACTGCTTAAAATAGAAAGTGCCTGTAGTCCAAACACTGGGAGGCATGATCCTGAGATCACTTGAGTTTGCGGATTCAAGAATACTCCAGGCAACATAGCAAGACCTGATCTTGAAAAAGCACTGGGCACAGTGGCAGGTGCCTATAATCCCAGCTACCTGGGAGGCTGAGACTGTGGATCGCTTGAGTCCGTGAGTTTGAGACTACCCCAGGCAACAAAGTGAGACCTGGCATCAAAAAAAAAAGAAAGAAAAAAAGAAAAGAAAGGAAAAAAGAAAGTTTTCAGGATGCTCAGAATAGTAGAGCACTCCAGGTAAGACACTAAGTGCGAACCCAAAATTATTTCTATCTGATCAATACAGCTTTATTGTGGAACTTGATGAACCTGATGCAATCTAATCTAATCTGCATGGGTCATTAAGCATTGTTTATAAATGATCTGATAGTCTTTTGTTACTGAATTAATACCTAAGAAGTGTCCTAACTACAAGTCACCTCAGAGTATCACTCTTATCCTTTTGGATGTCCTGGAGTAGGGGAACTGGTAAGGAACAAGAAACCATGTTTACTCTTGGGAGAATTCATTAATTTTCTGAAAATCTCATATTTGATTTGTCTAGCCACCTCACAAACCAGGGATAAACCTGACAAGGATAAACCAATGGGAAATATGTCTCCAAATTGAGTTGAGATAAAATATCTAATAGCTGTTTGTTTGTGTTTTCAGAAGCAAAGAATATAATAGACAAAATGAGTCTTATGAAAAGCTAGACCACATCAATCCAGTGAGCAGGATGCTTCTCTAAGCTATTTTAGCAAGGACCTAGATGTGCACGGTAAATGCCACAAAGATACAGAGAGAAAATTTGAGAAATTTGGATGCTGTGTTGGATCTTGCTTTTGGATAAAAGCCCAACTCATGCAATCTAAAAGGATCTCTCTCAACTCCTGCTGTTATTTTAGCTTAATAGTCAATTCTAAAAGGAGCTCCAGATACATAGGGAGAGAAACTCCTTTTGCAGATGTCTTCTTCTTCCTGATTTCTTGGCAGTACTACTGGGACTCTGTCAATCAGTCTGTCAAATTACATGAAGCACTTGTTCAAGTCAATAAATGTACATTCATCAGCTACTACATGAATATACTAGATGTCTATCCAAGGCCCCAAAAGACTGAACTATAGGATTCTAATCACACCCCCTGGTGTGATTGATGATTGATTGATTCACAACTGAACCAAGTAAATGAATGAATGAACTTATAGCCCAACTTCTTTGTAGACAGAAACCTGCTCTGTAAAACCCATATAACATCTGATGTTTCATGCATGTTACAAATATTCCATAAATGACTGCTGATCATAGGAAATAAAAACAGCACAAAGACTTTCTCAATACAGCACAAAGACTTTCTCAATATGTGCTGCCATTGTGATACTTGAAACACAACCACATTGTTTTCAGCCAAGGATTAATGAAGTACACAGATGTGGAGAACTCCTTAGAATTCAATGGCACCCGTCTTTGCCTGGGTCAGCTATCCTGCCTTCAATTGTCTAAAGAGTTCTAGTATATGGTAAGACTTCCTAAATTCTGAAATAAAAAGTTTTTTTTCAGTGTGTTCTTTTCTTTCATGTGTTTCCTTCCTTTGATATCATATAATCCTGCACTCACAAGCTGAAGCTTTGGCCTTTTTCTACAAGTTGTCTTCATGTTTATCCTCACAGCTAAACATGTCACTTATGTTTTGTTTTTTATTTAACCCCACCGTACATCTGTGGGTGTACAGCCCTGGTAGTGTTCATTCAGCTGAACATCAATGCAATCACCAAGACATACAAGGTAGGCATTTTACTAACCAGCCTTTTAAGTTTGATAGCTTGAAACAACTTCTTAGAATTTCAGTGCATTTTCTGGGTTTGATCAAAGAAGATTTTATGAATAAGTCCACTTTAATTTAGTTGTCTTTATCATTTCTTCTGTTATTGAGCAGTTGTCACTGTTTTTAGAGTACAAGCTCCCAGAAGACCGGGATGATGAATACATTGCTTTTACCCCTATCCAGAGCACATGTTTTGTACACTGCAATAGACACCCAATGAGTATGTGTTGGTCAGTGATGGGGTGAATGTTAGAGAGACTATGAAGCTGTCAAACAGCCAAGATTCTCTTAGATGCCATACTGCCTTTAGGAGATGAGCCCTCAGTGTGCAAACTATTCTAGAAAAGTTAAATGTTTAAGAGAAACAAATATGTACACAATGTCTATTTCTCCTTTCTTTCTGTATTTTTGGGGGGAATCATGCAGAGTATACCCCACTATGAGTCAATGCATCTTCCTAAACATCATGCAGCAAATGATCATGTGATAAGGAGCTTCTCAGATCAATGAGCCAATAGCCCAGGCCAGGAAAGAACCCAGGACAGACAGCATTTTCAGGCTCCCAGATTTCCAGAGTAGTGAAGACAGAGAACAGCTAGGATGCAGTTCTTGCATTCTCTCTTTGGTAAGGAAGCGAGAGAGAGTGCAGAACTATCCATATTTCAAAGTATGTATACAACAGATTCATGAGGCACATCATACATCTAACACATGCATATTGCCCTTTCCACACATGTGCCTTCTTCAGTGTACCATTGGTTTGATCTTGGAGAAAGCATCCTCAGCCCTCTCCAAAGGCCAAGAGAGTCACATGAGGGAAAGCTTGTCAGCCATAACTGAGGGCCTCCTTTGCTTTGAAAAATAAATTGCAAAATAAAAATAATTAGGGAGCACCATTGCCACTTAGCTGTGTGTGTGTGTTTGTGTGTGTGTAAGATTGTGTGCATGGGAATGCATGTGATTACACGTCTGTGTGTCTGTGAGTAATGGGGTATTAACACCAACTCACAGAAGCTCCTCTGCTTTATGAGTTAGGATTTTTTTTTTTTTTTAAGAAAATCAAGCCATATTTTTTTCTTCCTGTTCTCAGAGATGAAGCAGTTTACAGATGCTGAATCCTTTTTTAGGAATAATTCTCAATGCATCATTCAAATATCCTTTGAGCTGAGCACACGATCTGCACATCATGAATACATATAATCACTGTGCGGTCCTTTGTGAGGATTTTGAAAATAGCATCTGAAAAAGCCAAGTGTTGTTCTCCATCTGAGGATGTGCACTGGGTGTGTGAGGCCAGGCAGTCTGGCCATCTACTTCCTACATAAGGACTCTAGGAGAATATTTTAATGACCCTTGTAGTCCAAAAGGAAATCCCAGTTCCTGGGTCCCCGTGCAAATGATGAGGTTGTCCATTCAGCATGGATGGCACTTGAGGATTTTCAGCACTGGCCAACACGTTGTTTTTTATCTTAAAGATCATCAATTTAAAACTAGCTAGTTTCATCCGTTTAAAGCTTGCCTGCGGCCAGAATTCCAGGGCCTGATGTTGCAAACTGAGTTTGGTTTCGGTATACAAAATTGCAGGAGCAGCTGTGCAGTGAGAAAGCACCTCTTGTTACCCCTGCCGCTCACTGTGAACAATGCTGAGGACCATTTCTTCATCTTTGTCCTCATAAATATCAAACAAGATTTAAAAAAATTTATAGTTGCTCTCTGGAATTGAGAAAACTTAGCCTAGAGGATTGGGCATTCTTCTCCTGTCCCATTTGAGATACAGGAGACCTGAAGTCATTCACCTCTTTTGCGTTCTCCTTAATCACATGCCTCCATCTGAAAAGTCACCAATCCTTGTGGCCAATTGCAGTGCAACCAACCTGTTTGTGATGCCAGATGCAGTGCACAGGTATCAGGATCACCAATCTGCATAGGTTTTTGATTGGCTTTAGCAATAAGATGCACCAGGCATGGCTGGCCAGGGCCAGGGCAAGCGACCCCCCCAATCCTCCAGCCCCCCAGGAACCACAATGCTTTTCCTCTGGGCTCTCTCTCCCACATTCCACTTGTGCTCTCCTGTACTTGCTCTGGTGTGCTTTCCTATTAGCATGTTCCCAGTGACCTTTATCGCTTCCCTCCTAGGTCCAGGTGTGCACATCTACACATGTGCATACCCATGGGCCATGGGAAAGACACATCACCCCAGGTGCCTTCATGTATGCTAATGAAGGAAAAAAGCCCAACTGATTCACGTAGCCTACACCATCCTAGTAACTGAGAGAGGGAAAAAAAGCCCAGAATTAATTAACTGATTGAATGAGTAAGAATGAACCTGGGTTCATAGCTCCCCAACCTCACACCTCCATTCCAGCCTCTATTGACCATGTCAAACGTTTTCTCACCTTTCTTTATGAGAATTAAATAAATTAGCACAGGGTAAACACTCAGACTAGCATCTAGTCTATCAAGATTGAGAAAAATTAGCTGTTAGTATTCTCTCTCTTTTTTTGTCATTCTCTGATGCCTCAATATTCTTTCTTGCCAAAATCTGAGTTGAATTCTGTTATTCTCATCAGTACAACCAATTAGTCAGCACAGTGCTGGGTACGTAGTAAATATCGATACATTTTGGATGCAAAATAAAGCCCATTCATTATTATACATATGAGTGTACAGATTTAATATTCTACATCAGTATTCAGATTTAACACTCTCCTCCCCCCATCAAGATTTCTCATACAGCCCCACAAAATCTGCTTTTCAAAAAAAAAAAAATCAATGAAGAAGGAAAAGGAGGGGGAAGATAAGACAGTACCTGGTGTAAATAGGAAGTCATCAGCCTTTCATTACCATGAACTATGGATATATAACATAGACTTTATGGAAACTGGGATTAGATTTTTAGTGTTTGTGACCTTTTTCTTTCAATATTGCAGTTTGGAACATATAATGCTTAAATGTGAGTCTCGTCATATTTCACAACAGGGGATAATAAGAATTCATAGTTTAAAAACAGTCAGGTTTAAAATTTTAAGAGAATACTTTCCATTTTCCTTCAGATTTGTGTTTAAGGGTTTTCTTTTCAAGATTTATGTTAATCCTAGAAACAACTGAAATAATTTGAAATTACTTCAAAGGGGCAAAGGAGAACTATTTCATGTAGTTCTTAAAAGGGTTTGTTAGGATCAAAATTGACCCCCAAAGATATGAAAAGATATTCATGTTACTGGAAACTATGATTGCTGTCTTATTTAGAAAATGGTCTTTGCAAGATGTGATTAAGCTAAGAATCTTAAAATGACTGATCCTAGAGTTTATTCATCCCGATTGGCTCAAAGCCCAATGCAAAGATCATTATAAGAGAGAGGTTTTGGGAGACTGGAGACCAACAGAAGATGGAAAGAGAAAGACCCTCCAAGTTCATCATTTAAAGATGGAGACAAAGATTGGAGATGCAGCCACAGCAAGAAACCCTTGGAGACACCAGGAAGTCAAAAGAATCAGAATATATTTTCCCCTAGAGTCTCTGGAGGGAACAAATTGTGCCAACTACCAGTATTTTGTTTACTCTATTTGTGGGTGAGGTAGATAGAGAAAGTCCAAGGGGAGAGGGTGTTGGAGAAAATATTTAAGTTTTATTCTGTTAGTAAATTTTTTAAACTTTAAAAAATATTCCATTGTGCACATATGCCACGTTCTCTTTTGGGATTCATTCATTGGTGGACACTTAGATTTCATACATCTGGCTCCCAAAGTTGAGAGAAATAAATTATATTTTAAGTCATGAGGTCTTATCATTTGTTATGGGATCGCAAGGTTAGATAAAAGGAGATAATGTAAAATAAGTCACCGTTTCCTACACTATTTCGTTCATACCCTCCTTTAATCACTCATTCAGCAATTAACAAGTGTCTGTTATATTCATTAACTAGTTTAAAGACCAGAAATATAGGAGTGAGAAAATGAAGTTAGCTCTGAAAAGATCACACTAATTTTGATATTGTTTTTTAAAAATGTAACATTAATTTATAACACTATGCATGATTTAGGGAACTAGGTATACACCTAATCAGATGTATGTCCCCATAAAACTCTCAGCAGCCAGATATCCATAAGCTTTTCCTCTTTACCACACACCCTGTACTATGGCCTCCCCTACCTTTTGTTTGCAATCCCATCCACCCTCCATTTCTAATAGCTTTCATTCTGCAATCCTAATTCTAGGATTTGTTTTGTTTTAATTTAATTTAATTTGTGATCTTTTTTCTCTATAATCAAAATACGAGAGAATAAATCCAGTAATAGTCATTCTGACTTATTTCACTTAGCGTAACACCCTCTAGTTCCATCCATTTTACCATTAAGCAAGAGTTCATCTTTTTTCAGAGTAAAGTAATATTCCACCATACTTATATGTCACATTGTCTTCATCCATTAATTCCATTAGTTCTGAGGTTAAGTTGTTAGGTCATTTATAAGTGGATCAGAGTAAATAGTGCTACAATGAATAAAGAGTGCATAGATCTTTCTGAGATAGTGGTTTGGAATTCTGGTTTTGAATTCTTTGGGTAGATAGCAAAGAGTGGAATTGCTGAGTTATCTGGTAGATCTATTTACAGTATTTTGAGGAATTACCATACAGTATTTTGAGGAATTACCATACTGTTTCACATAGGGACTGGACCAGTTTAAATTACCATCAACAGTCCCCACATCCTTGCCAATTTATTTCTGGATTTTTCCCCCATACATGCCATTCTTGAGAAGGTGCGGTAGCTCATTGCTGTTTTGATTTTGCATTTCTCTGATGGTAAGTGATAATGAATAGTTTCTCTCTACCCAAGAAAATAAATCCCACTCCAATGCCTGGAAATGGCTCTCTGAACAGTGTCTCTCTGACTCACTGTTTCAAGAGTTGCAGCCTCTTGGGATCAGGCCCTGCCTTTGCCTGTACCAGGATCTGTCCAAACGATGTCCCTTGGCAAAACCTACTTCCCTGCTTGCCAGGACTTCCCTGCTTACCATGTCTAGGCTGCTGCCTTGAGGCTTTCTAAGGAGTGTTGAGGCCTCCTGCAATGGAACTGATTCCAGGTACCATGCTGGGATTTGCTGGCATCTGTGGGAGCCTAACATGGCAACTTCCAGGTACCATCTTGGGGTTCATTGTTCCGCCAGGGTCTAACCCTTCAGGCCACTTACCAGCTGCTCTCTGCTGCTTCCAGGACCCATCAGGCCACTGAGGGATACCTGGCCTCCCTGCTACCTACTTTTTCCATTCTTCTATTTTCAGGACAGCCATGCCACTCCTGGAGATGTTGCTCCTAGTATGTGCTATCGTCAGTCATCTACTCTTCCTTTAAGTGTTACTGACCTTACTCCTCTGCACTCTACCTGTGAGTCTATGGCAACATCAAAGCTGGTGTTGTCACTCTGTGGTCATATTGCCACTCCCTTGCTCTTAGGAATTTATGGAACAGCCTCCATCTGACTCTTAGGACAAGACTCTCATTGCCATTGACTCTCCAGTTCTAGTTGTGTTGCCACCGAAAGATTTTGCTTGTTCTGATGAAACTTAGGTACATGTGCACACACACATTTCTAATTTCCAAACATACCTACATTCTAAAGTTTCTCCTTTGTGCATATTTGCCAACCTCCACTTCAAGTGCAAGCCCCAATTTTTTTGCACAGAAAATAAACTCTCAGGCAGTTATAAATATGTAAGAATTAATACTTATTGCAGAACATTTGTAGAATTTCTCTCTAGAGAGTCTCTAATTTTGTCTAATCTCTCCACATTCTGGAACATTATTTATAAACTAGATGTAGATACTTGGCCCTTGTTCATAATTATCAGTTTTATCACTTTTTTTAACTTCTTGAGAGCATGCAAACACCTCTTTACGGGGAGAAAGAGCAGATGTTTAAAAAAAAAAATTGATAAGAACAATCTTGTCCGCAACAGTCTAGCTAATGATAGTCAAGGCATGTAAGGAAAGCTATTTCCTTCATGGAAACTTTATAGCTGAGAGTAACAAACAAACTTTTTAACACTGATGGCATCTGCTACTTTGAAGATGATTTCTTACTCTGAATAATATGGAAACAGTGACATTCTGTAATACCTCTATTTTATTCCCAGTGTCTTTGGTATAGATATGTTCTGCTCTTTAGTTTTCTAAACTAATACTCTACTTTACAAAGTAATCTTTTATCAACAATTTCTTTACTATTACATTTTGTAAAGATATCTAGAAAAACATTTCTTTCAGGAGGTGACTGTTATGACAGAATTATAAACAACCAAATATATCTAGATTAATATAAATGTCCTGCATATGACAATTTGCCCCCTCCGGAAGCCATTCTTTAATATGATTGAGCAATTTACCTGAGAAAAACATTTGACAGAGACAGAAACTGTGTCACTTGTCCAAGGGGAAGACACAGAAAAATACTTCCATCTCTCTCCTGCTCGCTACCTGACTCGAAGCTACACATCACTCATGTTTTTATCCATCACACTTTAAGCATCTCCTTTGTAACCAGCCTAAACCAACTGCAAAGCTCAGGAGTTTGTGCTCTCTCCCACCTAACAGACAGTTGATTTGATGAACTTCAAGAATGTGGGCAAATGAATTAATATGGTTTAGGAAGAAAAGAGAGGCAGAAGAAATGTTGTGATATCAACTACCAGCAACATGAAGATGGTAGCCCTTTCTTTTTCTAAATCTTGGAAACAGGCCAGGGTCACTGATTCTAATTAGCAACAGACCAGCTCCTTATCCCACACAGGTACTGTGGAGCTGAAGAAAATGAACCCAGCCTGCCAAGTCAGAGCTTGCATTTAATTTGGGTAGGGAAATGGGGAGGTGACACTTAGCCAAATCCTCCACTGGATGCTCTCCTGGGCACCAAACATCCAAGAAGGGTAGAGAATGGGTTGAAAATAAAACACGGTTGGTAAGGGGAATAAATCATTGTGCTAGACAAAGCTGCAGGGAAGCAGAAGGGGAAGGAAAGGAGGAAGCCAGGGAAGTGGCAGAAAACCCAAAGAGATACAATCAAAGACAACTTTACACTGCACCTCGACTGTTCCACCTCAACTGACTCAGTTTCCTGCTTTCAGAGCCATCTGTGCCTCATAGAACCAGCCTGTATGCACTGAACATCTACCAGGATAGGCTGCTACCTGAGGAGCTACACAGGATTGTCGTTTAGCCTTGCAGAGATCTGCCAAGATAGGCTACTGTGTAAACAAGGATTCAAAATTGAGAAAAGAAGCAAGTTTCACCTCTGCATGGCAAAGTCTTCATTTAATTCCAGGTTTGACTGCCTCCAACGTCCTCACATGCTTTGAGCATTCTAGTCAAGTCCTCTATCTACTGGTATATCCCTATATTAAGGGAGTGAAAGTGGAGAGAGACTCATTACTTCCTTCAAGGGAAATTTTTATTTTTAAAAAATGTTTATTATTTAAATCACACACACACACACACACACACATATATATATCTCCCAGGGAATCACCCACCACCTCCCCTCTCTGACTGCTCCCACCCATTCCCCCTGTCCCTCTCCGAGTTGTGTACTTTAGTTTGGTTGCTATCTTGTCTTGACTTATCCTTCTGGCCTTTTGTTTTTTCTATGTCCCATCTATTAGTGAAACCATTTGGTTTCTGTCTTTTTCTTTCTCACTTGTTTTTGCTAACATTTCTTCTAGGTGCATCCATGTTATCAAAAATTCATCAAATTTGCCATTTTCAGTTGCTGAGCAATATTCCATTATGTATCCATACCATATCTTTTTCATCCAGTCATCTGTTTTGGTACATTTGGGTTGTTTTCATGACCTTGCAATTATAAATAGTGCTGCAATAAACATTTGAGCACGGGTGTTCCTTTATATAAGGAACACCTTTGGGTAGATTCCCAGAAAAGTGATTGCCAGGTCAAATGGTAGTTCTATTTTCATTAGTTTGAGAGTCATTTACACTGCTTTACAGAGTAGCTGAACCAGTTTACATTCCCACCAGCAGTGTAAGAGTGTTCCTTTCTCTCCACATCCACACCAGCATTTGTTGTTGCCCTTTTTTTTTCTTAAAATGTGGGCCATTCTTACTGTGTTAGGTGATATCTCACTATGGTTTTGATTTGCATTTCCCTGACTGCTAGTGATGCTGAGCATTTTTCATGTGCTTGTTGGCCATTTGTATTTCCTCTTTGGAAAAGTGTCTTTTTAGTTCTCCCCATTCTTTGAAAGAGACAACAGACAAAACAAAAAGAAGCCCAACTGAATGGGGAAAAAGTTTTGCCCTCCACAAGAGTGATAAGGGTTTAATAACAAATATACACAAGGAAATCACACACAACTAAGCAAAAGGAGAGTTTTTAAAATCAATAATTTTAATAAAAAGGCCAATGCTGAATCAATGTATTGCTTTAGAGAAAAATCCATCTGAGATGAATGCCCACAAAAAGATGCTGTTTGTTCTTTTTTTGATTTTTGTTTTTTTGTTTGTTTGTTTGTTTGTTTGTTGAGACTTGGTCTCACTATTTTTGCCTGTGGAACTTCAGGCTCACGTTGCCCGGGGTACCACAGACTCAAGCAATCCCCAGCCTCAGTTTCCCATGTAGCTGGGATTACAGGCATGCACCACCATGCCCAGCTATATATTTTTAGAACTAGGTCTTACTACGTGCCCCTGGTGGGACTCGAACCATGATCTCTAGTCCCCACGTGGCTTCCTAGGCTGTCACTTACAGGCATGCACCACCATGCCCGGCCCTGCTTGTTTTAATATTTCCTGGGAAATTTCCAACTGGAAAACTTTGGAAATTCTATTCCTTAGGTTTCCTGTGATGGAGAACCTGGAAATAAACACCTTTATTTTGAGTGATTATTTTTAAAAATGATATAGAAAATGTAAAATAAATGTGCAAAATGTATATGTTGTGTTAAACATCACTGCACATCACATCTGAATTATCAAAAAACTAGTTCTAAGATAATTTTGAGAGGAAAACTTAAAATTGAGAAAATTAAGTGTTGAGAATTATTTTTTCTACAGTGCCTCCCTTAATGAGTACTTACTCTCATCCACTTTAGGATAACAGGCTTTCATGGAAACTTTGAGAACCCACACTTTGGAGAATGTTTTATCCCCTGGTAGACTTAAGGTTTTGATATATAGAGTGAAAAGGTAGTGTAGTAACATGATAAAATTTACCAAACCTCTCACCTCCCAGAAGTATCTAATTATAAGAACTTTTTAATTCTCACCAGAAAGCTCAATTCTCAATTGGACAGTTAGAAATATCAATGTACAAAAAATGCATAGATAATTGACTGGAAGCAGAGTATAATAAGGCATGGAAAGAATTTAGCAGAGCAATTAGAAAAATTCACTTTGTTAATGCCATCTTAAATTCCGTATTTGCTTGAACTTCCCCCACATATTTCAGTGATTGTCTATTTCTTATTCGTTTAAACACATACTTTATGGTGCACCTAAGTCTAATAGTTTCAGCTCTACGATATGCCCAATATCCGTGCTCTCCATCATCCCCTTTTGAGGGCATGCTTCCAAAAATCAGTGAAAACCAGGAGTTTGAGTTCATGTTTTGAGCCCCTTTAGGAATAGTAGATGCCATCAAGATCTCAGAGGATGGGTTATAAAATAATACAGAATGCAGCACTGCCGCTCCCTCCCACCCCACATCCCCTATTTTCTATTTCCCCCAAACCTTTCTGCCTCTGTTTCAGAACCGGGGTCCTGGATCCTCAGGTCACCTTGCTGGGAGTCTTGAATCCCCATTTTCTGAGAGTTCCTCTTGGGAGGCATGAAGGCAGTGAAGGAAGAGGAATTGATCACGTGTTCCCTTGTCCCTGCTTTCTCTATATGGGCAGCTGTGTTGGGGTTGTCTTCTGGCTGGAAACCCCTGGGAAGTGGTGCATTAACTGCCTAGAGTGGCTAATAAAAATCACCTCAAAGTGGGAGATTTACAGTAGTTAACATCTATTCTCTCACAATTCTGAAGACCACAAGTCCAAATAAATTGTCAGTAGGGTTGTGCTTCCTCCAAAGTTTCCAAAGGAGCATTCTTCCTTGTTTGGAGAAGGCTTTGAGGGCCCCAGACATGCTGTATCCTGCAGCTATGGAAGTACTCTTGGTTCCTCGCATGGCCTTCCTATGTCACTCTTAGGTTGTGTCTTCCTACAAGAACACTGGTCAATGGATTTAGCCTTCATATCTAGATAATCCAGATGACTGCATCTTGAGATTCTGAATTTGATTACATGGGCAAAGATGTTATGTATTTTTTTTACCTTTTTATGCTTCTCATAGTAATATCATTTTTAATTAATAAATACCATGTTTCAAATATTTGTTAGTATTTTGACAATACAGAATTTCTCCCTTTAGGTGTGGTCCTTGTAGCTCCCCTACCACTTAAGCACTCATGGTCCTCCACCAGTCCTTTGTGTTCCTCCCCTCCCTCTCCCTCTTGCCCCCTCCTTCTCTCCCTCCCCTCCTCCTTCTTTCCCTCTCCCAGTCCTCCAGTCCTCCATCCGGCTCCCATCTTGGATGGCTCAGTCCTATGGTCAGTTTTAAAGGATGGGTGTTAGTTTGTTCGCAGAGACTTTTTTAAAGTAAGGTCACATTTGCAGGTTCTGAGTGGACAGGTCATTTGAGAGATCAGACTGCTATTCAGTCCATTACAAACAGTGGCAGCTTGAAGGCCCTTGTGCATGTGCACTTTCCTTCAACTTCTTTATGCTCTTAGACGCCCATGCTTCACCAGCCATGGGTGATCCCACCTGCAGCTCCTGAAAGAATCCCTGCATTAAACTTTTAAATGTACATGGACTCTGACTAAGGCAGTACCATAATTTATACATTACAGTGTTGAGAATGCTTTTTAAAATCAACTAAACATGACCTTATCAACCAAGATTCTGATATGAATTTCCCCAGTCTCAATCAGAGATTTCTCACCCTCAATGAAAAACGTTTTCCCGGATTCATTCGGCAGCTTCACCACCACAGAATTTGTAGATTAAACACACCAAAATAAATAAATTAATTAATAATAAAAATAATAAGTAATAATAATGATAATAAGTAAAAAAAATTAAGAAATGGAAAAAAGCCATAAACCAGAGGAGCTAATTCTCCATGCTTCTGCTGCATTGCCACTAGATATTTTCTAATTTGGATATTTTATAGAAAGAAACTGGTAATCTTCATAATGAAGTTCTCCCTACCCTCCACTAAACATAATGAAATTTTATGAATGTATTTACATGTTTCAAAAATTGCCCCAAATAATAGAATTCAGCGAAGCAAATTGTAGAAAAACTGCTTGCTTGACAGCGTGTGAACCAGTCACCTGATGTGCTGTAACCTATGGGCTTTAACAATTTTAAAACAATTTCTTTGCGGTTATGGGTACAGCGAGCCCATTATACTCATGTGTATGTCCATTCCATTTTAATGTTCAAACATTTATTTTTCTCTCTCTTTGCTGATCCTGCTCTGTGTAGGCATTCAAAGCACAATTTTTATGCCAAATTAAAGAGAATTTGGTCAAGATGTTTTATTTGGAAATTGATTTTTTAAAATATCCATTTCCTCATTTTTAGAATTATTGGGTTGGTCTGGATAATTTGAACTTTAAGGTAGCTTTCTGGTGTGTCCTGGAATGGATGTAAGTGAACCCTAGGGACTAAGTCACTCTAGCATGTCATCACCTCAATGTCACAAGGAACCCAAAGGTTTTAAGGATTTCTGTTAAATAAAGCAAAGCTGTTTAACTTTCCAACTAAATTTGGAAAGTGCTGCATGTTTCTGGATTAAGTCCATGGAATCTGTCTCCTGCTGGTCAGAACCAAAGCTAGTCTAAAACTCCCTGCAGCCACTACTTCAAGTTCAAATCAATCATCCAACCACACCAATACCACAGCAAGCCAAGAGCAATAGGTTTCCTAGCTACCCCTAAACATTGTCTGTTCTGTGGGTTATTTAACCCTATCACATTTAATTTGTTTCACAGGTCAACCCAGATCTCTTCTTGCCAGGTGTTGGAGCTAAAGAAACTAGTTGCAGATAGTACACTTACACTGTGTTGCTAACTCAAAGTCAATGCCATCACTCACTCTTTCATTCATGCTAGATCTTGCAAACATGCCTTCTGTAGCTTCAGATATAATGCCTATTCTTTGCTAGACTAACTCCAAATAAAAATATATCTCTTCAAGATACTTAGATTGACTCTTTCCTAGATATTTTCATATAATAAATTAAGGAAAATAATACATGGAAAATGAGGGAAATGCATATATAGCATGCAACCATGCTTATATATATATGCATATGTGAAATATGTGTGTACATATTTGAAATCATGACTTGAAAGATGTGTGCCAAAATTGAGGATTTTGTGTAAAAATAGCTCCATGTCTCTATCAGTTAGTTTCTTTTGGAAACTTTAAAAAGCTGTAATATTTTTTGATGGCTTTACCCTGCACTGCCCAGCTACATTAAGATAACAGTAAACTACATTCTTATGGCTGTCATAACATTTAGCTTGGTGCTGCTTTTGCAATGTGAGTAATCTATTAAGATACATAAGGTGCAAAATGCCTCCTTTGTGTCTTGGAGTTCCAGCTATCAGCTGTAACAACCAAGTGCAATTACTGCCAGTATAGACAACCAAGTACAATTACTGCCAGTGTGGGGCCTGGCTGCTTCCCACCACAGACCGCATCAGCCAAAGAGTTTGCAGCAGTGACCCCTGGCAGCCTTGGCCACTGCCACTGGGGCCGCCCAGAACTCCTTTTCTCAGTCTCTGTTCCCTGGACTCCCTCCCCTCTCCTCTTTCTTGCCTGCCATCAATCTTACTAAAATGACAGCGGACAGATGTTAGCCTTTGCAAAGATCAAATGAAATCTATGGCTCTGGGGCTGTTCACCAAGGAACAGATCAGTCTACACTCGACACAGGCACACACGCACTAGCAACAACCCGCCTAGAATCAATTTGCCAGCCATCGCAAGTGTCCCTCCATAAGCATGGGCCACTCAGGAATAGATTCTGATCAAATTCATTCCTTTAGTTGTTTCAGAGGTTTGTTTGGTAGGCTATTGGGCATTTGTTGCAAGTATGCATCTCTGTGTAGCGGCACTTGCATCTGAAAACAATTACTAATGCTCAACTGAAGGGAGACGATATTTATTTTGGCCCCAGATTCATGATTCTTAACCTCTTTTCCAAAACTTGAACTGTACCAGCTCCTCCCTCACCCCCGCCACTAGCCCTTGGGTTTTCAGATTCCTCTTACTGAGCAAACATTACTCCATAGCATAGCTATGCTGAATGTGCCCTTGTCTCATGCAATTTCTTTACATCAATGTACAGGACTATTTATCCCCAACAGAAATGTTTACCTAATCTGGAAAATGTCAGGCCATATGGTGTACATTGTATAAATTTCCTCCATCCTTTTTAACGCTTTCTGAAAGTCTTTTTCCCCCCACTGCCCATTTGTTGTGGACCAGACAGAAATGATTAAAGTGGATGGGAATCAGAAGAGAGGGGGCAGGATGAGAAAAAAAAAAAGCATTGAGAAGCGCAGAGGGGGCATAGAGAGGCTTCTTTCTTTTCTGAATGTGACATCTTCTAAACCAAAGACTAAAGAAGTCTCAGAATTAAGGCAACCTCTGAGCAAAGTTACAGCACATACGAAAAAAAAAGAAAAGAAAAGCAAAACCACATCAACAGTGACCTAAAGATGAATATGATGCATTATTAATAATGACATCCCCATGGGCTACCTGAATTTCAGAAAGACCAAGTCACCTTTAGGCTCTTATTCCCCTCATCACTTCCCAGAAATAATGAAGTCTTAACTGTGTGAAGAAAAGAGCAACCCTCTGGTACTTTGAGCTGAAGCAAATGTTTCTGTAATGTATCTTTCTACAGTATCTTAGTAAAAGATAGATAGCTATTTAAAATAAGTGATATCAAGGAAGAATAAACTATTATGTTTGTGCCAATGCTTATTCATGGTTTTATAACAAGACATATCTGTTTTCTTCATATAAATCTTGACTCTATATTTAGAGTTTGCAAACAATGATTCTAGTTTTTGGCTGCCTGCCACTTCTGATAGAAAGCTGGGATAGCCGTACTACGTTACTATAAATTTTTAAAAATTCCCAAAATTCCATGTGCACAGCTTCCTAAGAGCCAAGAGAAAAGTGTAAAATATTTTTATGTGTACAGAGGAGAAGAGTGAAAGGTTACAAATTTCAGAGAGGGGCTTGTGTTGGTATTGTTTTTTATGGTCCATCTTCCTAAACTAAGGCAATTTTGGGTATGTAGACCCAAGTCAGGACTATCTTCCCAGATTTCTAGTCTTCATTGTATTGCTAATAAAAAAGCCCCTCCTTCCCCCACTCCCATCTTGGTCACTCAGTCAATTCTTCAAATATGGTTCAGCGCTCAGAAAATTTTCAGTAAGCAGCATCAGTTTTAGCAGTATCATTAACACAGTCAAACAATCTGTAATATTTCAAAAATTAAAACTATAGAAAAGTTCTTATCTCCTATCCCTTCTTAATATGTAAAAGTGGTGAAAACAACTAGTAAGTTCCAGAAAATTATCAGCTTAATTTTTTTTCCTTGATTCTAGGGAATGGGAATAAGAAAGGAATAATTTCCTAGGTCAATAATCCCATAGGCTCTATAACCCAATAGCATCTTGTCGGTGAGGAATTAGCTCGGGAGAATCCATTCATTTTATGACAGGGTGCCCATTCAAACATTCACTCAGCCAAGAAATACCTCTGCTGAGTACTAAGGACACAAAGCTCAAAGATGGGAGTTTCTCTGCCAAGGGTATCCCATTCAGATGTTACAGGCAGCTAAGTAAACAGTTTGTTCCAGGACAGAGCAGAGGGAGAGCAGGGGGCTATATAATTGCAGTAAGTAAGGAAACCTAACTCTGTTCTGAGGTTTCAGGGAAGGGACTGGGCAATGACATCTTTTGGGCTGCCATAAAGAAAAAAGTGATAGTTGTGGCAATTCACAAGACAGAGATTTGAGAGAGCATATGCGTAAGCTTTGTAATCGCAGGGCGCAAAAGATAGTGGGGGTGGAGATGGCGATAGCAGTTTAGAACAGCGAAATTCTGAAGAGCCTTGGGCATCTGAAATACAAGCAGCAATATGTACAATAGCTGAGATGTGGAAACGACTAAATACCCAAGAATGGAGAAGTAGACCAAGAAGGTGCAGCATTTATACATGACAGAATACAACTTAGCAATGAAAAAGACAAATTCTTGTCATCTGTGGCAATGTAATGGAGCTAGAAGGGATTATACTTAAGCAAGATCAGTCAGCAGAATGGCAAGTATCAAATGGTGTCACTTACATGTGGAATATAGACAATCAAACAAAGGGTCACATAAAACCAAACTCTGAGGATGAACTCTTGAAAGCTGATTATACAAGTGAGGAATCCCAAGGGGGAGGAGATGAAGGCTGAGCACAAAACGGGGATGGAACACAATGGACTGTCATTGTGGACCATGGGGACTTTGGTGGAGGGTACAGTATGGTTGTAACACATGAAGGGGAAGATTCTCTACCCTCAAAATGGAAGCACTGATGAAAACCAACATTTACTCTATTAAAATAATAAATAAAAAGATAAAAGACTATAGCTTTGGGTGAGAAGATGTTAATAGCTATAAAATCACCACCCACATTTCAGTGGAAAAATTTTAATGGAAAGTTTAGAGAAGGCTTCAAAAGATCTTTTGTCACTTGAAAAGGACATGTATAAATATAAGAATTAAATACTAAATGTAGCATAGTCTAAAATGTAGCATAGTTCCAATACTCAGAACTAAGCCTGCAATTTTGATTTTTAAAAATGTGAAAGACTCACAGTGCCCCTAATCCTACAATACAGAGATTAATTCAGGAAATGCATTTGTTTCAGCAAAATGAAAAAAGAAACTTCAGAAAAAGAAAAAAAAAGGTGGAGGCAATAAAAAAATTCATGTGAAATTAGATTTTAAGAAAACTGTTATATTCATCTAAGTGAATTTTTTCCTTAAGTTAAATCCATTTCTAAGAAATTGTTTCTTACTTAAAAGGAGGTAAAGAAAGCAAAGACAGATGAGAGAGACACAGGTATACTAACTAGAATTTGAATAATCAACCTAGGTTTTTTAGCAACCACAATTTTTAAATCCCATCTCAAAAAGAATAAAGTAAAATGCATTAGTTCCACTTACAACCAGTGTTGTTCAGCATATCAACTAAAAGCACAAAGTGCTTTCCCCACATTCCTTATATCCAATTTTCAAATATTTATTAGTGCATTATACTAAGCATTTCATCACAATTAGTATGGAAGTGATACGAGACCCACAGAAGACTAAACTTTTCATTATGAAAGTGGATTGAACAGGACAAAGACTAAATTGTTAATATCTTAAAAACAAGAACATTAATTATTAAACAGAAGTAGGAACATATGGAGTTATCTGTGAGAGATGGAATGTGCCATTTAGCGAGTTTTTTTAATGCCCCCATTTGTGTATTCTAATAATAGCCTTGTTAAGTTATATAGTTGAGAAATGTATCATTAATTCAAATGTCATAAATAAGGATATTGGCAATAGGCCTGGAAAACTAGGAACTGGAATCCTACTCGGGTTACCTTGATGCTTATTTTGAATGAGTCAAGTTGATGAAAATATTATAAAAAGAACAAAAACAATATATGTAGGTCAATGATCACAGATAGGTAAGATCAGAAGATAGGGCAAGAAAGAATGGAAGAAAAGGGAATGGAAGGGAGGGAGGGA